>CM077250.1:7468578-7476078 GCA_039654775.1 Spinibarbus caldwelli | reverse complement strand
CTTCTAGGCTATGGGAGGAAAATGCTCAACACGAAACTTTACGCATTGCTTTCATATTCTGGGCTCCTCTGCTTGCAAACTCCTTTCAGAAAGGCAAATAATATCCACATAGCTTTAAGGTGAATGTAATATTTTAGTCATATCAACATAAATTATTGTTAATTTTCAAAGTGTAATTGGTCATTTAAACGTATGTTATTAAAAAGGAAAAAGTATCAGTGATACTGGCCCTGTATTTACTTGGTATCGGATCGATACCAAAATTTGCAGTATCACACACCCCTACTACAGAGGACAGGACTCAGAGGCCTTCACTACCATGACGCAGTTTGAAATTCAAACCGTAACGGTCTTCTGACAGTGACGCAGCTCTAACGGTCTTCTGACAGACAGACGGGTGCTAAACCAAAGGTAAGCTTTATAAATCTACTTTTATTTGTCGTTTTGTCCATGTAATGTTAAATTTCACTCTTAATTTATATTTTTCAGTGTTAATAAGTTTTCAAATCCCTCTCTTCGTTATTTTACACGGGCAATCCCTGTTGATGTATTCAGGGCCGCACGCAGGTTTTTATAAATACCGAGGTCCCAAAACGGAGATTGGTAGGGGGGTTCGGGGGCATGCTCCCCCGAGGAAATTTTTATTTTCCTGACTTTTACATGTGTGCATTTTAAGATGTTTTGAGGCTCATAAATTGGATAATAATATTGGTTTAAAACCAAGTCAGTAGGCAGTAGTAGCATAAATTATTTTTCAAGATAACAGATTCTTAAACATGAGAATCAGATTAAATGTTGCAATGAATGATCCACGCTACAAACTGGAAATAGAGAAGATATAGTTTGTTTATATTTATGAATTTAATAAACTCAAGTTATAATTATCCTGGTGGCCTTCAGTAAAATCAAGTGTCTAAAATGATTAAACATGAATATTATATATTTTATATATTCTGGATTATAATATTCTGTCAGTGTGAATTTTAATTCACACTGACAGAAATGAATCTTTTCCAATAAGTTTAAACTAATTTTTATATTTTATGGGCATTTTTACCTTTATAAAGCCATTTTTTTCTAAAATTGTCCATTATCTTTTGAGTCAAATTCTTACATTTAATCAGTGAATTAGAATAATAAGACATCTGGGCTCTTACCAAGCAAATCAAATCAACACAGAAGCTGCATCTGAAATGACATTTAGATGTATTTACACTGTTTAATGCAAGACATGAATGCATTTAACTGCAATTACAAATGCATAAATAATGTTTTGATATATTAAAAATAAAACGTTAAATACTGATATTTGAAATGATTAAAAACATGGAAAAAAATCGAAATGTGAAATTTAAACAACCAATAGGTAGCAGCAAATCACTGTTAATAAGTGAGTCATTGAGATTGAACCTAATAATTTAAATGGTTGATTCATTCAGGAACGAATCCCAGTCATGTTGCTCAGAGACGCAAAACATTGCTGTGGCTGTGTTTGGAGTTATTTTTGTTGGCGAAATAGAGCAAAAACAGGCACAGTGTCTAAAACGTAAGTCTCTTAATTAACTTTTTGTTTATTGAGCTGTTGTAAAAAATCAATGTCACATAATCATGGTAATTTTTGTAGAAAAATGGCACTCTTCGTGTGAAATTGATTAACTATATGAAGTGGTATAAATATATACATTTTCTTCCCCCATGTCTTGAATTTGTGATCATTCTAAATGTATTTAAATAGACTGAATCATGCAGTGAAAGAGCGCACTCTAAATACGCATGCGCATTAGTCTAGACTTCACGTAATGTATGAGTGCACTCTGTAGGGGTGTTTTGAATGGTTTTGCAAAATACTCGATCATGTCAAATTGCACATCGACAACAACAATTACGATATTATCGCAGACTATATATCGCACACCCCTACCGCTAAGGCATCTCAGATCGGAAGATCTGTTACCTTGGCTTTTTATCCTTGCAGCACCAAAGCAGAATTAATATAAGGTAATTATTTTACAACTTCTGTTATTGGAAAAATACCGAGGTCTGGACCTCGGGGACCTCAATGGTGGGTACGGCCCTGGGTGTATTTGCGCTTGAGGTGGTTCAAGATACAGTCTGAGGTAAATTTATGTTTATTCCTTTTAGTTGTTTAAATTGGTCACTAAAACACGCAACTTTACAATAATATATTTAATATTTTCAAAACTTTATCTGGTGTGAAGTGTTTGTTCTTGTAGTAAAATAGGTTTTGTCGTGGATCCCGGATGCTCACGCGAGCCTGTGAGAGGCGTTTACAATTTAAAAAGAATTTAAAAAAGCACACTGAAACGATTCAGTAAAGACTAAATATCAGTCTGACAGAAGCCAAAATGAGCATTGTGAAGCTGTATTTATATTTATGATAATCGTTTTTCAATTGTGTTTCAGGGCAGTTCATGAGGTCAGTTCTAGTTCCAGCTGCCACATCAGACTCTGTTGTATGGAGGCCCTTATGTGTGTACTTCTCATTATTGTGCATGCAGATATTATTCAGGTGCGTGAACACTTGACTATTGCAAGAATAATGAATGTACCATCTTTGAATGTACCAGAATTTTAATTGGTTAATTGCAATTTAAATAAAAATGAATTAGAAAATTTCCCCCCAATTCAGCTCCAACAGGTGAACATGCACTATTAGTCAAAAGTTTTTGAACAGTAAGATTTATAAAAAAAAAATAAAAAAAAAATTCTCTTCTGGTCACCAAGCTTGCATTTTATGTGATCCTAAGTACAACAAAAATAGTAACATTTAAATATATATTTATAAATGTATAAAAATATTTAAATATTTTGAAATATTTGGTGAGAAGAAGAGACTAAAAATAAAAAGAATAAAAAATAAAAAACAGACCTTACTGTTCAAAACCTTTTGACTGGTAGTGTTCTTTATGGACCCAACTAAATTGTTTGTTATTTGTTAATTGTTATCCACTGTATGATAAGTAAAGTTTCTTTGTTTTATTTATTTTTATACAAACACACTATGTCTGTGAGTTGATTTGTATGAGTTTTAATTGAATGCATCCTAAGAGTGTTCATTTTGTCAAGCAGTATAAATGATGTCTAAATGAGACTGTGGTTATTCCTAGTCAACCATTTTGTGTTAATGGCTCTCATATCATTTCAGGCATATGCTAAGAACACGCTTAAGCAGAAGTGTCAGCGCGGGACTGTTTAATGGATTATACATTCTTCTTTCGTGTGGGCGAATTGTGGTAAGTTATTTATTTTGACAGTCTTGCAATATGTAAAGAAAAGGTAGTGTAATTGTAATGTTTGATGTGTCTGTTAAATTAGTCCCAAAAAGGCCACGTCTCATTCTGAAGGTGTTTGCTAATAATAACAATGTCAATAACACCTAATGTACTTGTTACATCGTAAGAAGTATGGCATCTGTGTTAATATTAGTCTGTTTCATTCTAATTCCGAGGTCACCATAGCCATCCGGATCTAGTCTGTATCCAGATCAGATGGTCACTGCAGTCACCCGGACCCAGTCCGGATCCAGTCCAGATGGTGGAGACAACTCTACAGCCCTGAATGTCAGCAGAGACCATGTCAACTAGATGAACCCCAAAGACAGATCCCCAGTGAAGACCTCATCACCTATACCACTCATCGGCACAAAACCTCAGCAAAGACCACGATGACAAACACCACGTTGGTTGGTCTGGCCAGAGGAGAACTGGCCCCCCGACTGAGCCTGCTTTCTACCAAGGTTTTTTTCTCCATTTCTGTCATCTTTGGCTTGCTTATTTGGGGACACTTAATTTTTGGGAATATTAACGACTTGATTGCAGAGACACTTTTTGAAGGGACCTGAACTGAGCTGGATGATGACGACATCACTGAATCAACGATGAACTGACTTTAATTGAAATATTGACTGTTTACTTTTGTCCGCTTTTTAGAGCTGCTTTACTGCATAACTGAATTTTGTTTGCATTATTGACACTATTTTCCTGTTTAACAATGTAAAGCTGCTTTGACACAATCTGTATTATATGAAGTGCTATATATAAATAAGAGTGAGTTGACTTGCTTTTGACAAGTCTTCATAGAAATGTTTGTGTGCTGTCTGTTTTGAACAATTTAGTATTTTTGAGAATTGTATTAGTAGCCTTCAATGTGAAAGAAATCAGTAAAATAAGATTACATCAAATCAGTCTCAAGTGAATTGCAATTACACAAATACAATAAGTTGTGGTTACTTAATTTTCTCAAGGCAACGGGTTTCCTCAATTTAATTAAGTAGACAGAACTCAGATTAACTTGTTAGTTTTAAGTTAAGTAGATTCACACTTTTAAGTAATCGCAATTTAATGAATTTAAGTTAGTCCAACTTAAAATAAAAAGTGACCACAACACATTTTCTTTTGTTTATTTGTTAATGTAACTCAGAATTGTCAAGTTCACTTAACTTTTTTCTTTTAATTTTGCATGAATTTCCTTTATTTAATAATTTTAAGGCAACGGGTTTCCTCAATTTTTTTTAAGTAAAGTAAACTGATCGCTTTTTACAGTAGAAATTACACAAATCAGGGTTTTATGACAAAAGTTGCATACTGTACCTTAGTTTATAGAAAATAAAACAGGTCATATAATATTTAGTGTGGCCATTTTCTAGCACCTTCTTAATGTCTACTTGCTCACTTTAGTGAAGCAAAAGGTGTCAGATCACATTAGGCTGTTGTTGCACCAACTCAGACTCTGTTCATAGCATGCTTATTTGTTGTTGCTGATCTCAAACTGAGGCCTGCAAAACATTTCTTGCAAATTCTAAATGTTTTATACAGTTTTTTTTTTCTAAGTCCCCTGAAGTATTCATTATTTCCAGGCCCAAAACATCTTATCTGGGAAGCCATGTTTAGGGTATCTCAAGAATCATGATTTCTGGCCTCATTGGAATTAGTAGATACATAGACAAACTTATTCCCTTCATGTCCAAATGGTTCTCCTCAGGGTAAAAATATTTTTATAATTGGCCTCTATAAAGTTCCAAAAAAAGTGAAACATTTCTTCTAGACGTGGGTGGTATTGGGACCTTAATTAAACCCATGAAAAGACTGAGGATACTAATAAATGTGTTTGAACTTAAAACATAAGCTTTGATTGGCTTTCTGCCGGCTTTGACAGTTTTAGAAATTTAGTCTTGTATAGTACAATATTTAACCTACCTGGCTTCATGACGAAAATGTACCTGTCGGAACTTTTTCGCAAGACATGAAAAACGTACCAATAAGTACATATCACCATGGCCGTAGCCAGGCTTTGAAAATTAGTGGGGGAGGTGTTAAAGAATTGTGCTATAATAACCCCTACAAATACAACACATTATGTAAACTATATACACTTTAAAAGAGACATACATGTAGATGTTTGTGAAAGATGTTTTCTCTGTTTTGGAGTGATGGTCATTTTTAAATCATACCCTATTACATCAAAATTTGTCAATACTTTACTATAGTTAGGGGTGGATAATTTTATCAGCTGTTCATTATTCATGCAACAATACATATTACTGTTATAATTTTTTATTAATAACCATATAGCTGATAACACTGTGTAAAGCTCTTATTAATATTTTTAGCATGATTTGTGAAAATTTAACTACTAGCCTATACTGAATGACATAGCATAGACTTCTTCATGACTAGTGTTTGTGTATTTCATTTCATTCCGTAACCTACTTGTTCTACAGATCTGTGTAGTAGTGTTAAATACTACTGTTCTTGACAGCGTTGATAACGTCTTTGAAAGATAATATCATGATTGTTTTTATTTATTTTTATTTTTATTTTTTATTTTTTTTTTTTTTGCGTTTGCCTTACCGAATGCAAAAACCTGTCCATTGGCTTTTTTTTGATTACTGTCAGTTTAAGTTCTACCGAGAAAAATCTACCGAGGTCCGGACCTCGGTGGCCTCATAGCTAGCTACGGGCCTGCATATCACTACAGAATCCAACAGAAATTAACACTAGAGGCGGCAAAAACAGCGAGCACTTGTAATCGTTTTTGTACACAGTTATGATTACAGCTCCATATGTTTCACTTTCCGGATGTAACAAGCTTGCTCGGTAGCTCAGCCGGCACAGAACTGGACTTAGGATGCGGAATCCTTGGCTGTGAATCCCATCAAAAACATGACTCGGGATGAAAGAGCTGAAAGATCGAAAAACAAGCTAAAACGGCATGCTTGCGATTGCATTTTTACATCACATTCACTTTTGTGCATACTGTCGGGAAGATTTAGGTGTAGTGTAGTGCTGATGGTGCGTTATTTTAAAATGTCACGGCGCATTAGAGTTATAGCGCCACTCAATGGACATTTCAAGTCAGAACTGCAGTGACACCTACAAAACCAACGTCACATAAAACATACCATATGTACGTTCATCTGTTCTGGGGGAAAAAACCGAACACTCTTTTAGCGCCACTCAGTGGAAATTTCACATCGAATGTGTCACGAAACATACATGGCGGTACATATTTCCCAGAGGTAAGTTTTCGTTTTGAGACCAGTTTGTATTTAACCCCTTTTTTTTTTTCTTTTTTTTTTTTTTTTTTTACTGAGGGCATTCTTGAAAAGTATTTTGCATATGTAATATGTTAATATCATAAATAATGGTGGGCGGAGTTACTGAAATATTCCCTCCCAATAAGATGTGCTTATTGCATGTAGCATTAATAGGCACTTCCAAAAAAAGTAATTTCTGTACAGTGCTGTGGGTACTTCCGAACCAGAGATATTCTTTTAAAACTAATTCTGTCTTACAACTCAAGTACATTGAGCAATCTGGGACTGATATGTTGGCCAGGTCACTCAATAGAAAACTTGTGTGGTCATTACTTCCACTATTCTGATTCTTGGAGAGAAACAGAGCTCACTGTCAGTCACTCGGCACACTCTGTCACTGCTTGCTTGAGTAGGTGACACAGATCCTGGACGGTGTGTGTGTGTGTGTGTGTGTGTTTGTGTATTCTGCTCCGTAGTGTGAAGGCATTGTTCTGAGTGAATGGCTAAGGTGAGACACTGAGTGGCAGGAATGGGGGTGGGGGGCATCCGTCATGTTGCTATGGTGACTGTGGATAAAGAACATCTGTACCGGAGAAACAGTACTTCACACTGCGCCTGCATTAATTCAATATGCAGGTGTGCACAACAGTCTACAGTACTTCCTCATGGCCCAATACAACATTATCATGCCATTAACATTAACATTAAAACAACCACACTGACTTAGACTGTTTGGTTGCAAAACATAATTTCAGAGCTGCTTGTATTCTATTATTTAAAAGCAAGCCAAATCCAAGATTAAATGTTTATCTGCTTTTGCTGAGCGAAATCAGTGACGGTAACCAGATGGTAGGTGATAATAATAATAATAATAATAATAATATAGTCTATTATTATTATTAAAGTTTTTTGCTCGACTGCAACATGGATATCAGATTTGAATG
>CM077250.1:7416078-7466078 GCA_039654775.1 Spinibarbus caldwelli | reverse complement strand
ATTCTGCTATTGTACAGTATATGTTACATACAGCTGATATTTTGGGTATTTTTGACATAATTTGATAGTAGCTATTAATTGAACAGATGCAATTTATAAATTGTTCAGTCACATCACTTTTTTGGTGCACATTTACAAATTTGTTCAGAAAATATGTTTCCATAGTTTAAGTGAAAGCATATACATTTTTTATTGTAGTTTGGTGGTTTCATTCAGCAATTTTTATGCAGTATCTTACATTATAGCATAAAATGTGTGAAAGGATACATGGCTAATGACAAAAATCCTGTCTGTCTATGGGAAAACCAGCAAAAAGGATCAGCCAGTTGGCTTCAGTACCAGACAACATGCCCGTAATCATAGCTCATAACCTGTGGCACCTGCCACTATATTCAGGAGACATTTTGACAGGAGAAAACAACGAGAGCTGTACAGCTTTGCTCATCAAATTCTCTGCAACAATTTTTTATCATGTTGGTTTCCAAGTCATTACTGAAGGTACAAATTACACGACGCCCTGCCCGACGCTGGCATTCTGTCCTCGACTCGAGCCTGCATCTATGCCAGTCTGCACTTCTTAATTTGCTTATAATTGACATTTAATGTACCCTTCAACATGTTTATTAATTTCTCATCACAGAAATCAAATTAGTGCTCAGTGGCTGCCAGAGATGTTCTGAGAGCAGTGACCTGATATGCCACTGCTGCTGGTTTCCTCCATTCTGATGAGGGCTTCAGAGTTTTACAACAACCAAACAAGGCAAAAGTGCAAGGAGGTTTTAATAACAAAAAAAAAAAAAAAAAAAAAACATCTTTGACTAAGCGTTTTGGAACTATGGAAATTTGGGACCCTATTTTAACGATCTAAGTGCATGGACTAAAGCGCACGGCGCAGGTGCACTTAGGGCGGTTCAGAATTCACTTTTGCTAGTATAACGATGGGAAAAACGGTCGGCGTTCCCGGCACGTGGTCTAAAAGGGTTGTCCCTATTCTCTTAATGAGTAATGCAGGGGCGTCGCACCCGTGGGGGATGTGGGTGTTTTAACACCCACACTTTTCCCGGTGAGAGGGTTCAACACCTGCACTTTTTCTGCAGTTTTTCCGCAGTTTTGCACAAACGCCTTACAGCAGTCGCTCCTCCGTTTCTCTGTCCGCTCTGTGTCTGCGCTCCCTCTCAAACACGACACCGGCTTTGAGTGTGACCGGCTGTGATTGGCTGTTCTGCCTCAAGTCCCGCCTCTCTTGGTGTGTTAGATTTATCTGTCAGCTCGTGCTGAGGAGGCGGGAACTTATGGTTATGGTTATTTAAATCTCCCTTTTCCAGGTACTTTGAATGAGTGTTTATGCTTTCGAGGTTTAAATAAGCTTGATATGTGTTTGGGAAGATGTTCTGTTTATGTTTTGTTGACATGTCGATTGTTTTCTGTATTATATTTCGTTTTTTAGACTAATGGTAATTGCTAATTGGGATATTGTTTAGCAGCTAGCTAAATTCGGTTATGTATGTGGCATGCAGTGTATAAAGTAACTGTGATGAAGAAGGCAGGGAATTGACGAGGAGGAGGGACAAATTATTATTGTTAAGCAGTGTACTTATGGGTTTATTGCCAGTGCAATTGATTTTGATATTTTGAGCATTGTTTGTTGATTAGCTGAATACTTTTGTGCATACTTACCTGTTGTGTTTGATTGTATCTGTTGAGGAGAAAAAAGTGAGAAATTATGTCATTGTTTGCATACCTGTTGAAGAACTATGAAAGAAAAGTGTATGTTATTTTAATGTTTAAAAACATTAAAATGTGTGGGCTTTTTTTTTTTTTTTTTTTTTTTTTTTTTTATATCTCCCCTTTTCAAGGCGCAAGTAAGCAAAATTGATCAGTCTCAGTCACAGTCCTGTCAGACCCATGTCACTATCAAGCTTACCACTGTCTTTTTGTCACGCAGTATCATTAAGATGCAGAAAAGAAAGAGGCAGGAGAAGATTGACACCTTCAAGAGAAATCCTGTAAGTGAAGTTGAGAGCTGAAAGTTGAAAAATGTTGACATTAAACAACAGTAGCCTATTACCATTAGATATTGTTTGTATTTATTTCATGATATTATTTTTCAGTATTCACTGAGGTTTGCTAGTGCCACAGCTGTAACTGTTTGACCCTATTCCTTTACCACTGCACCCTTGTTTAGGAGAGGAAGCTGCTGGAGGCATCAGTTTCAGAGAGAGCACAGGAAGGTTCACAGGTGAGCAATGAAATGAATGTTACAGTTTGTGAAAGAGGTCTATGAAGGAAGAGAGGCCATGTGTGTGTGTTTGTGTCATGGGTGGTGCTCATTTCCATCCCAGGTGCACGCGTGTGTCTGGTGAGGTAGTTGGTCATATGTTCATTGGTCAGTTGCTTGTTGTTGTTGGTTGCATTTATATTTATATATATATATATATATATATATATATATATATATATATATGTGTGTTTATGTTTATATTTTGTTCTTAATATGTGTTGTTTGTATAATATATGTTGTTTGTATATCTGGAGTTTGTAACAAAAATAATTCCCTCTGGGATTATTAAAGTATTTCTGATTCTGATTCTTTAGCAAGTCTACTGTTGTGTATTTTCACACACAGTTTGAGTTTGAGTTTTGACTTATTTTCTGTGTGTTCCGAGTGTGTTTTTATACTTTTCTAGCATCACTCATTTAAATGGGAAGCTTTTTATATCTTGTATGTTATACCTTTTGTACCCTTCTGTCATTGTATTCATCGTTTTTATTGTTAACAAACAAACCACATCCATCCCCCGCACTTTTGAAAAACTTGCTACCCCCCTGGAGTAATGGGTGTGTTTTTGGGCATAAAGTGGAATAAACCAACCAGAGTCTCATCTCCCATTCCCTTTAAGAGCGAATTGCGCTCGCGCCATGGCGGATTCGCTATTTAAACGGCGGAATTTTAAGGCGCACAGACTGAACGCGTCTCCAGAGAGCAAACGGATCTGCTCATGCGTGAGCAAATAGGTAGACTAATTCTGATACACGCAATGACTATCCATTATGACATTTTTATATTTATGTAGCCTATTTTTTACTAACGTATGTTTTTATATTTATGTAGCATTTTTTACTAACGTGCTTTTTAATTAAAAAAAAAAAAAAAAAAAACATATTGCGCCATTGACTTTAGACTTTAGACCAGGTTTGAGTTGGCCTATGGCGCAGTCTATTTTCAGTTCCTCAAAATAGCAACGCGCCAACAATGCGCCTGAACACACCTCTTTTTTTTAGACCAGCGCGCACAAATGGGCGCAAATGCATTTGCTATTTAAATAACGCGGAGCAGGATGGGAAAATGAGAACTGCGTCTGGCTGAAACAAGCAAAAACACTTGCGCCGCATTGCGCCGGGTGTATGATAGGGCCCTTGGTCTCTCTATGGCCATCTGTGCTTGAAACATAAAACTGCATGATACTTACAGATTTTTTTTTTTTTTTTTTCATGTAAGATGAGAACACAGTTTTGAATATTGTTTTTTTTAATGTACTTGCTCAATGAGTTTTGCCTTTAAAAAAATGCTCAGTGCTAAAACTTTCATTTTTAGTGAATTGTGACACACACAGCTTTTTCCCCTCACTGGCACCTTACAACTCTGTAACATATATGCAAAATCTTTATTTTATTTTATTTTATAACTAGGGTCAAGGGTCAGAAGACTGAATATTTAAAATTCCCCAAAAATATTTGAAATGTTTGGTCTAAAATGCAGCTGTTTTTTTTTTTTTTTTTTTTTTTGGTAACATTTGATCATATAATATTCTATTATTGTTTTTTTTAGGTTTAAACCAGTAGTTTTTGATACAAAGGAACAAAAATCAATCTTAATTAAATGCCATGGACCAAAAGTAAATGTTGCATTATCCAACTATTATGAAATATTAAATTATATTTTAAATAATTAAACAAAAATGTAATAATCAAATTACATTTAACAATCAAATTCACTTTTAATTTTTTTATTTGAATTTTTTTATTGTTTTTTAAATATAATTTTTTTTTTTAAATTCTAAATTAGAAGATATGCATCAATGTCTTTTTTTCCCTTCCCCCCTCTTCTTGTGATACAGCCAAATCAAAAGTCATCATGGAAAACTTTGACCCGCAGACCCTGGTTTGGGCCTCTGTGTTAATTGTAGTGATCAGTTTGAATAAATCACATAAATGGATTATGTGATGTTGATGTATGCAGTGGGTACGGAAAGTATTCAGACCCCCTTAAATTTTTCACTCTTTGTTATATTTCAGCCATTTGCTAAAATCATTTAAGTTCATTTTTTTCCTCAATGTACACACAGCACCCCATATTGACAGAAAAACACCGAATTGTTGACATTTTTGCAGATTTATTAAAAAAGATAAACTGAAATATCACATGGTCCTAAGTATTCAGACCCTTTGCTCAGTATTTAGTAGAAGCACCCTTTTGATCTAATACAGCTATGAGTCTTTTTGGGAAAGATGCAACAAGTTTTTACACCTGCATTTGGGGATCCTCTGCCATTCCTCCTTGCAGATCCTCTCCAGTTCTGTCAGGTTGGATGGTAAACGTTGGTGGACAGCCATTTTTAGGTCTCTCCAGAGATGCTCAATTGGGTTTAAGTCAGGGCTCTGGCTGGGCCATTCAAGAACAGTCACGGAGTTGTTGTGAAGCCACTCCTTCGTTATTTTAGCTGTGTGCTTAGGGTCATTGTCTTGTTGGAAGGTAAACCTTCGGCCCAGTCTGAGGTCCTGAGCACTCTGGAGAAGGTTTTCGTCCAGGATATCCTTGTACTTGGCCGCATTCATCTTTCCCTCGATTGCAACCAGTCGTCCTGTCCCTGCAGCTGAAAAACACCCCCACAGCATGATGCTGCCACCACCATGCTTCACTGTTGGGACTGTATTGGACAGGTGATGAGCAGTGCCTGGTTTTCTCCACACATACCGCTTAGAATTAAGGCCAGAAAGTTCTATCTTGGTCTCATCAGACCAGAGAATCTTATTTCTCACCATCTTGGAGTCTTTCATGCGGGCTTTCATGTGTCTTGCACTGAGGAGAGGCTTCCGTCGGGCCACTCTGCCATAAAGCCCCGACTGGTGGAGGGCTGCAGTGATGGTTGACTTTCTACAACTTTCTCCCATCTCCCGACTGTATCTCTGGAGCTCAGCCACAGTGATCTTTGGGTTCTTCTTTACCTCTCTCACCAAGGCTCTTCTCCCCCGATAGCTCAGTTTGGCCGGACGGCCAGCTCTAGGAAGGGTTCTGGTCGTCCCAAACATCTTCCATTTAAGGATTATGGAGGCCACTGTGCTCTTAGGAACCTTAAGTGTAGCAGAAATTTTTTTGTAACCTTGGCCAGATCTGTGCCTTGCCACAATTCTGTCTCTGAGCTCTTCAGGCAGTTCCTTTGACCTCATGATTCTCATTTGCTCTGACATGCACTGTGAGCTGTAAGGTCATATATAGACAGGTGTGTGGCTTTCCTAATCAAGTCCAAAAAGTATAATCAAACACAGCTGGACTCAAATGAAGGTGTAGAACCATCTCAAAGATGATCAGAAGAAATGGACAGCACCTGAGTTAAATATATGAGTGTCACAGCAAAGGGTCTGAATACTTAGGACCATGTGATATTTCAGTTTTTCTTTTTTAATAAATCTGCAAAAATGTGTTTTTCTGTGAATATGGGGTGCTGTGTGTACATTGAGGAAAAAAATGAACTTAAATGATTTTAGCAAATGGCTGCAATATAACAAAGAGTGAAAAATTTAAGGGGGCCTGAATACTTTCCGTACCCACTGTATATTTTTGTAGATAGGCCGCGTTAAAGATAAATGTACCCCACAAATTGACTTACAGGGGTACTTTTTCATTTAAAAGTTAAATTAAGTGACTGTTAATTCAAAGTTTAGAGTCTGACACTGATAACTTTAATCTCAATTAGACAAGACTAACCTGTATTGCTTTACTTGCATGTGGAGAAGTGTTACACTAAGCTTATTTGCTTCCTTTGACTCTGGCTGAGGGTTTGGCAGATATTACTGTACTCTCCCGATATCACTGCTGTTTTCTGAGGATTGCCTGCTTCAAACCGCTCTCTTTGTTTTCCCTCCTGCTCTCTTTTTCATATCTCTCTCTTTTAATTCATCAGCACTGGACCTTTTCAGGCACACGGCACCTGTGCTGGGTCTGTATGCCGTGAGCCTGCAGTGATTGTGGGTAAACACGGCTCTATTGTTGGTGCTCCTCGCGGGACTCCATTTCCCCGCCCTTATCTGCCACCCCGCAGCTTCCGTACCTGCACACCATTCACACGTATTAATTAAACAACAATGCAGGGGCCGTCTCTGCGGGCTGAGGATTACACCTCTGCTTCAGCCCTAATGAAACCAGAGGTCATTGGCTCAGCCTGGAGAGATTTACAACTCTGCCTCCGAACACATCTGAGACCGCTTATGAGCTTCTCACCAGCCACTGCTAGATTGGATTATGTTGTATTGTTTTTAACCAGACCATCAAACAATACGGCTGCTGCGTGTTCCCGTCTCTTTAAGGAAAAGGAAATTCATTTGAATCTCGTGTCTTAAAGAATTTTGTAAACCACTTTGCCAAGAAGCAGGTGGGCAGAACCTGCTGTGCCTTTACTGGACTCGGTCTTGATCTAAATTCATTAAAAAAAATAGATTAACAAATGCTGTAACATTTTTGATAGTTGTTACTTCATGATACCAAATGCATTAATTAATGTTAATGAACTGAATCTTATTATAAAGTGCTACCATCTTACTCGACTAATTGGTTTTATTAAACTAATTAAACAACTAATTCAATTTTCAACTGCCATATTCTTAAAATTACATTTTGCCAACACACTCTCATGGCAATTTAAAACTATTTACATTTTGGTGAATTAGTGGATAATTTGAATGAAATTGTAGGATTTAATTTGTACATTTTGTACTTTTTTTATTTATTTATTTTTTCTAAAAATTATATGTTTCCACATGAAACACATTGTGCCAACTCATACGAAATCACCACCAATGTAAAATAGTAACATTTTCTCATGAAAACGGATATCATTTTTCTTATATGGAGAATCCAATATTTGTGTTTCCTAATTGTATATTTTGCTTGTAATATCATATTTCTGGAGATTTTTACAAAGTATAAATCTGCTTCTTTTTATGCAGTGGCAAGAAAAAGTATGTGAACCCTTTGGAATTTGTAGGTTTTGTGCATTATTTGGTCATAAAATATCATCTGATGTTAAAATTAAAGGTATAGACAAACACAGTTTGCTTAAGATAATATTGATTAAGATAACAACAAAGATTATAATCTTTCCTGTCTTAATTGAACACATTCCATGAAACATTCATAGTCCAGTGGAAAAAGTAAGTGACCTTTACGTTGTTGTCATTAACTGGATGATCCATATTCATTCATTTATTCACTTATTTATTTATTGACAGCTGTTCATGAGTCCCTTGTTTGTACTGAGGAGTAAAACTGGGGATAAGAAATCCATGTCTTGCTCATTTTTTTATTTTAATTTTTTTGTCAGCTTAAGCACATTGTATTTGTCTATACTTTTAACTTTGATGAAGATCATATTAAATTTTTGACCAATTATTGCAAAAAACAGAATACAGAATATTTTACAGAATTCATATTTATGTCTAAATAGCTCTTAATTTCATATATTTATTATTATTTTTAAATAGAATTTTCACCCAGTAACTCCCTTTTAATAAATGCGAAGAAAAAATAAAATATATACACAAAAAAAAAGTCCAACATAAGTAAATCACAGTTGAGAGAAAGACATACAGCCCTTTTTACTGTCTGTAACCTGCAGCTATTGTGTAAACACAAAAGGTGCGTTTAATGGGCTCTTGCACATTGGCAGGGTCTGTTGCTCCAGTGCCAACAGGGGGAGAGCAGAGATTAGCAGGTAATGATGTGAATTAGAATAATGCAGCTTGTGACCGTCAGGGTGTAAACAGGCACATAAAAAAGCAATCACATGTGGGTAGCCGAGATAAGGGATTTATGGCAATACAAATTTGGTAATCCTATTAATGCGAAGCCCTTGACTCTTGCTCTGGACTTCCTGTACCTTGTTCTGTATTAGCGGGGAAAGGTTGTGAAGTTCGGCCAGAGAGCTGCGAGTTGTGAGAATGGTCGGGGCGGGTTGGTGCTTAAAAAGGAAGAGGATTGGATTGATGGCTGTTGTGTCATCATTGTCAAACTGCCACTCCAGCAGAGTGTGAAAATAACTCTGCCGAGAGCGTTCGCAAACACACACTCCCATGGCTCCCAGCGGCGTGACAGATACATTAAAGCGGACAACATCTCCCAGCCACGCCAAGCCCAAGCCCATGGGAACGATGAAAAATGCTCGGCTTTTTTGAACCGTAGCAAACTGAAAAAAAGGTCCTCTTCCTTTCCTCCACCATTACAGCTGTCACCTTTTAGAAGCGAGGAGCGCCAGATCCTCTGAGAATTAACCCTCCAGTCACTCTTCCTACAGGAAGTGCCACCTCTAGCATTTCTCATAAAGTAATTGACTGTATGTCAGTGCCTGTCAGGGAAGGAGCCTTTCCATTCTGCTGTGCCTTGGCAAGCTCAATAAATCTTCTGCTGCTGGCATAGGTATGGAGATCCATTGTGAACAGCTAATCAGATCTGAAATCCAATTACTCTCGCTGTGTAGAATGATGGATTTTACACTGAATGAGAGGAGCGTGGGTTCTGTACAGGCGTACGAGTAATAAATAACTCAACTCAAAGAAAAAGTTTCTCTGTTTGGTGTAACAAAAGAGGCAGGTTGCTTTGAACTCACTGTGTCAATCGTATTTGCTGTATGTGAGCGAAAGTCCCCTTTAGAGGAGCTTCCTGTGAAATTAAATCCGTTTTATTTTTTCTTTGAATCTTTCTGGTCAAATTCCTGGTGTAAAAAGTATCTAGACAAGAATTTATCAATGTTTTAGAATTAGAGAACAAAATATGGTGGCATTTAGGCCAAAGTCATGATGAAAAGGAAGTAGCAAGAGATATTTCTTCTATATTGTGATGTATATTTGCGTATAATGGATTTAAAAAAAAAAAAGTAAGAAAAAATGTGCAGGGACTTGGTTCTATGCATCATTTGTTGATTGGATTTTGACATGTGGGTGTTGCAATGTTATTAATCCCTGAGTTCATATATGATCATGCCAACCTGATCTCATGACGAAAATGTACCTGTGGGAACTTTTTAGCAAGACGCGAAATACGTATCGCCATGTACACTTCGTGACATATTCGATGTGAAATGTCCACTGAGTGGCACTAAAAGAGTGTTCATTTTTCCCCCAGAGCAGATGAACGTACATATGGTACGTTTTATGTGACGTTGGTTTTGTATGTCACCGCAGTTCTGACTTGAAATGTCCATTGAGTGTCGCTGTAAGTCTAATGCTCCGTGATGTTTTAAAATAATGTACCATCTGCACTACACCTAAACCTACCCGATAGTATGAACAAAAGTGAATGTGACTTAAAAACACAATCAAGCTGTTTTAGCTTGTTTTTCGATTTCTCAGCTTTCAGCTCTTTCATTGTGAGTCATGTTTTTCACAGGATTCGTACCCAAGGATTCTGCACCCTAAGTCCAATTCTGTGCCGGCTGAGCTACCGAGCAAGATTATTATGCCCGGAAAGCGATACATACGGATCTGTAATCATAACTGTGTATGAAAACAATTAAAAGTGCTCAATGTTTTACCACCTCTAGTGTTTACTTCTGTTGGAAACGTCTCGGTTACATATGTAACCCTCGTTCCCTGAAGGAAGGAACGAAGACGTACTGTCGGATGACCGATGAAATTGGGATCTCGCCAGAGAGACCAATCCACTTCTAGTGTAACTAAACGAGCCAATGGACATTGGCATGCGATTATTGCATCCAGCTGCCGCTGATCACAGCGTGAGCATAAGAGGCAGCTGGTGCACCGCATCAATTCATGCTTTCGCTGAGGAGCCGAGCCAGTGACCCGGCAGCTCAGCGGTAGTACAGCGACTGTGGAGACGGGATGTGACATCTCCGTTCCCTCCTTCAGGGAACGAGGGTTACATACGTAACCAAGATGTTCCCCTTTCAGTCGGTCACTCCGAGTCACGTCGGATGACCGACGAAATTGGGATCCCTACCTAAGCGCCACAGGAGCTGCCCCTTCCATCGCCCTGTGTAGGCCTCCTGATCCTTCCTATAAGGCAGACGATAGGACCGGACTCTACACAGAGAAGGTCAACTACTGTTGTTCCTTGAGCAACCCAAACGGTAGGACTAGGATAACACTGGGAAGCATGCCCTTCCACTTGGAAGAGGCACACTGCGGAGTCACCTTCTCCCAGAGGGGGTTAAGTGACATTCAGACATGTGAAGTAACCCCGTAGGGCCCTATTGCACATGGAAGTCTCTGAGATGGCTTAGGCTGCATCATTAGAGATGGCAGAACGTGGTCTGCCAGGGGAAACACGGCTCTAATAAGCATACCGTGGAATACACACATGGGATCCCGGCAGGGTCTCTCATATGGGCACTAGCCTCGCACCAGATTTCAAGAATTCATTGGCTGAAAGGCCTGGCACCGGACGCTCCGCCGCGTCCGGACGCCGGAGTGCTGGAGGACTCAACAGGGTTTGCCTGGTTAAGGAACTCTCTGGAGAATTAGGCGTAAGGACGCCGCAAGCCGACTCTGAGCCGGCCCTCTCAGTGCCACTACCCGTTTGAGGTGAGAATACAGGAGGAAACCGGTTCGACACGTAGGCTATAAAACCTAGCGAATGTGTTGGGAGTCGCCCATCCCGCAGCTCTACAGATATCTGCTAGCGAGGCACCACGAGCCAGCACCCAGGACAATGCGACACCCCTAGTGGAGTGAGCACGCAACCTGAGCGGGCAGGGCACACCTTGTGCTTCGTAAGCCAAGGTGATGGCATCCACTATCCAGTGGCCCATCCTCTGCTTGGAGACAGCCTTCCCCTTCTGCTGTCCTGCGTAAAAGATAAAGAGCTGTTCTGAGGTTCTGAAGCTCTGAGTTCTATCCACGTACTGACGCAGTGCGCGTACAGGACAGAGCAAAGCTAGGGCTGGGTCTGCCTCCTGCAGGGGCAGCGCTTGCAGGTTCACTACCCGGGCCCTGAAGGGAGTGGTAGGAACCTTGGGCACATAGCCGGGCCGGAGCCTCAGTGTTGCACTGGAGTCAGCCGGCCCAAACTCAAGGCACGACTCGTCGACCGAAAATGCCTGCAGGTCCCCCACCCTCTTGACTGAGGCCAACGCAGTCAGGAGTAGGGTTTTCATAGAGAGAAACTTCAACTCGACTGACTGCAACGGCTTAAATGGGGCAGTTTGTAGGGCTCTTAGCACCAAAGCCAAATCCCAAGAGGGAAGGAAGGGAGGGAGGCCTCAGAGGATTTAACCTCCTGGCCCCCCTAAGAAACCTGACGACCAGATTGTGCTTCCCCACCGACCTCCCCTCTATGGGGTCGTGGTGGGCAGAAATAGCAGCAACGTACACCTTAAGGGTGGAGGGGGACAGCCTACGCTCCGACCCTTGTTGCAAAAAGGAAAGCACGGCTCTGATTGAACATCTCTGGGGTTCCTCATGGTAAGAGGAACACCATTCGACGAACAGGCTCCACTTCAGCGCATAGCCCCGTCTTGTGGACAGTGCTTGTGCTGAAGCGATAGTGAGCGCTACCTCCTGGGGCAGGTCACCTAGAACCTCCGCGTCTCATCCAGGGACCACACATGGAGTTTCCACAAGACTGGACGCAGGTGCCAGAGGGTGCCCCGTCTCTGAGAAAGCAGATCCTTCCTCAGAGGAATCGGCCAGGGAGGGGCTGTCGCGAGGAGCATGAGTTCCCGGGAACCAGGTCCTGTCAGGCCAATAGTCCTGTCAGGCCAATATGGGGCCACTAACAGGACCTGCTCCTCGTCCTCCCTGATCTTGCACAGTGTCTGTGCTAGCAGGCTCACTGGGGGAAACGCATACTTGCGCAAGCCCTGGGGCCAGCTGTGTGCCAGTGCATCCGTGCTGAGCGTTGCCTCGGACAGGGAGTAGAACCACTGGCAGTGGTTTCTGGAGATGCAAACAGGTTTACCTGAGCAACTCTGAACCGACTCCAAATCAGCTGGACCGCCTGGGGATGGTGTCTCCACTCCCCAGGAAGTGCTGCTCGAGACAGCTCGTCGGCCGCCTGATTGAACACTCCTGGGATGTGGATGGTACGAAGGGACCTTGCGACATGCGACGGGAGCACAAACCGCCTTGCCGGTTGATAAACGCAACGGTCGCAGCGTTGTCAGTATGGACCAGAACGTTCCTGCCCCGAAGGCACCCTCTGAGGCGGCTCAGGGCAAGGCGTACTGCCAGCAACTCGAGGCAATTGATATGCCAACGCAGAAGGGGGCCCGTCCAAACCCCTGATACTGTGTGCCCGCTGTACGTGGCACCCCAGCCGGTGGCTGAGGCATCTGTGAATACCACAGCATGCCTGGATACCTGCTCCAGGGACACTCCTACCCGAAGGAACGAAGGATCTGACCACGGGCTGAAGGTCTTGCGGCAGGCCGGTGTAATCTGAACCTGGTGAGTACCACGTTTCCACGCCCACCTCGGGATTCGGCCATGGAGCCAGTGCTGAAGCGGTCTCATATGGAGCAGACTGAGCAGAACTATGGGCGCAGCTGCAGCCATATGCCCCAGGAGCCTCTGAAAGAGTTTCAGTGGGACCGCTGTCCTGCCTGATAAAGTCTTGAGGAAGCTCAGCACCGACTGAGCACGTTCTTGGGTGAGGCGTGCTGTCTGGTTGACTGAATCCAACTCCATGCCGAGAAAAGAGATCCCCTGTGTTAGCACGAGTTTGCTCTTTTCTCAATTGACCTGAAGGCCCTACTGGCTGAGGTGCCTGAGCACCAGGTCCCTGTGTGCGCACAACTGCTCTCGAGACTGTGCAAGAATGAGCCAGTCGTCGAGGTAGTTGAGAATGCGCACACCCCGTTCTCTCAGGGGAACAAGGGCCGCCTCTGCGACTTTGGTGAAGACACGAGGCGAAAGGGACAGCCCGAAGGGCAGGACGTTGTACTGATATGCCCGACCGTCGAACGCAAACCGCAGGAATGGCCTGTGTCGCGGGAGAATCGAACATGAAAGTACGTGTCCTTCAGGTCGATCGCTGCAAACCAATCTAGGGGACGGACGCAACCAAAAATGTTTTTCTGTGTCAACATCTTGAATGGCATCTTGTGAAATGCATGGTTCAAAACTCGCAGATCCAAGATCGGTCGTAACCCACCGCTTTTCTTGGGCACAATGAAGTAAGGGCTGTAAAACCCGACCTCATATCGGCTGGAGGGACCGGCTCTATTGCGTCCTTCGCCAGTAGGATTACAATTTCCACGCGCAAGACAGGGGCATTGACGGTCTTGACTAAAGTGAACCGGATGCCGCTGAACTTGGGGTGACGCCAGGCGAACTGAATCGCGTAGCCGAGTCTGATGGACCGCAGGAACCACCAAGTCGGACTGGGGACCGCTAGCCAGGCTCCGAGAGACCATACCAGCGGGACCAACGGGGCCACCGACGTGCCCGCGGTGGGGCAGCGAGGTGGAACACAGGGACCGGCCCCGGGGCCTGTGACAGCCTGGCCTGTGACAGCAGGGGGCGGGGTCTGAGTGTGTAGTGTAACACTCACCTGATTTCTCCTCGTGTGGGAGGAGACACAGGAACCCAGCTTGAGGCTTGTGACAGCCCGGCGTGTGACGACTTAAAGCGGGGACTGGAGTGCTACCGCCCTTACCTTGTTCCACGAATGGGCAGGAGGGGTGCTCTTGGGCAACCACTCGCTGCCTGCTGGCGAGAGAGGAGGAGGGAAGCAATCCCGTGATGCACAGATCACCACTCTCCTCCTCTTGAGACCCAGAGATTGAGGAGACCGCTCTTTACTGATGTTTTGGGTACTGCTGGCTGCTGGGCCAGCGGCAGAACAAAATGAAACAAAAGATACTCCACCCGGCCCTCCTCCGGGGTAGGGAGTGGTGCAGTCACCATCTCCTGACGAGCAGTCTCCTCCATCTCTGGGTCGACCGTCCCAGGGCCTCTTGCACTTGCGTTTGCCGCCAGGTTTAGTGGGGGCCTGGACGGGCTGGGTGTCCTGCCTGCGACCGGCTCCACAACGCTCCCTGATGGAAGGCTGCTGCGGCTGCGCGGGAGGGGGCGTCCATGGCGACGAGCAGGCTGAGTGGCTGCAGCCGGAGTGGAAGCAGCAGGTTTCCTCCGGCGCATGATGTGTTTGCCTCAGTCTGCTTCTGGGCTGCCGAGAACTGCTGGGCAAAGCTCTTGACAGCGTCGCCGAAAGGGCCGGTCTGCGACACGGGAGCATTCAGAAACTGTACCTTCTCCTGCTCCATGTCAGCAAGACACAGCCAGAGATGGCGCTCCTGGACCACTAGCGTGGACATCGAACAACCCAGAGACTGTGCGGTCACCTTCGTCGCTCGAAGCTCAAGGTCCGTCGCAGCACGCAGCTCATGTAGAACCGCCAGGTCATGACCACCCTCGTGCAGGTCTTTCAGGGCTTTGGCCTGGTGGACCTGCAGTAACGCCATAGCGTGGAGGGCAGAAGCCGCCTCCCCACAGGCTCTATAAGCACTGCCAGTTAGACCTGACGAATACTTACAGGCCCGTGAGGGGAGACACGGGTCACCCCGCAGGGTGGAAGCGGCTGTTGGACACAGCTGCATGGCCACAGACCGCTCCACCGAGGGGATGCCCGCATACCCCAAAGCAGCCCCACCATCGAGGGTGGTGAGAGTGGAGGAACCACAAGATTTGTTTCGGGCAGTGAAAGGTGCCTTCCACAACCTTGTAAGCTCCTCATGCACTTCTGGAAAGAATGGCACCGGAGGGGGGCGCTGAGATCAGCGCGACCCCCATCGAGAAACCACTCGTCCAGCCTCGAAGGATCGGGACGCGGTGGAGGATTCCACACGAGCCCGACATTCTCGCCAGCCTGGGAAAGCATAACCGTCAACTCTGGGTCTGGCTCGGACAACGCTACCACACCCGAAGGGGGCAACGCAGCCGGGTCATCATCCCCGGAGAGAGAGAGGGCCCGCCCTCCGATGCAGTGATCGACATCTGGCCGTCAGAGGGGGCACCGAAGGAAACGCGTGGCCAGCACGCTCCTTCGGCAACTCCACCGGCTGCGGAGTGCTTGAGGGGTGAGGAGCTCCACTTGGGGAAGCCCTCACCGTAATCCTCAAATCACCTCTGACTCCACCGGATCCAGCGTGCACGCCGGATCGCGGCAGAGGTACTCTGCCATGTTTGACATAGCGGAGTCTGTTACGCAACCCCGAGATGGTCATGTCCCCACAAGAAGAACATGAACCATCCACGAAAGCCTCCTCAGCGTGCTGAATTCCCAGACACGTGAGGCAGCGATCGTGACCGTCCTGAGGTGCAAGGAAACGACCACACCAGAAACGCACGGGTGATAAGACATCTTTAAAAGGACGCAATCACCCGTGTTGCTCTTTTAGAGAAATTGCTCTTTCAGAGAAATGCTCTTTTAGTGCTAAAGCACGCAGGGGAGCTGGCCACCTCACACTCCTAGTGTGGCTGTCAGCAGGAAGACGATCTTTCTCTCCCGGACACCGTGACCACCACTGCTGCGCCGTAACGCCCGCATTCGCTTGCAGAACACTCTCTTGGAAGGGAGAGCAGTAGCTTCAACCACTACCGCTCGGCTTCCGAAGCGAAAGGATGAATTGATGCGGTGCACCAGCTGCCTCTTATGCTCACGCTGTGATCAGCGGCAGCTGGATGCAATAATCGCATGCCAATGTCCATTGGCTCATTTAGTTACACTCGAAGTGGATTGGTCTCTCTGGCGAGATCCCAATTTCGTCGGTCATCCGACGTGACTCGGAGTGACCGACTGAAAGGGGAACTGTGGTGATATGTACTTATTAGCACTTAAAAAATATATAAATTATTATATATTCATGGACATTGCAAGGTCAAAACATAACAAAATAAAATATACAATATAAAATATAAAATATATAAAACATGCGCAGGTCAATTGTTAACATGCATTTAGAAAGTAGAATCATTTCATCCCGATTTTAAAGAACTATAGCACAAGCAGGCTTTTTATGCAAAAAATTTGACAAAAAGATACATTTGGACACTATCTGGTTGCCAAACATTAGTGGAACATGTTCATAGTCAATTAAACTTGAAATTTGCACCTGTAGTTACTCTGCTAGGACACCTGTGTGAACCTGAGGTGAACTGACTTCATACTTCCACTTCAAATTACCAGCTGGTAAAAAATAATTGCACAGATAGCTCAAAAACTACAATTTGAGAAAGTTCTAGCATAATTTGTTTTGATATTTTGTTATAATGCAATGAAATTCAGACATTTTTACTCTTTGGCATCAATGCATCTCATACATAACTAACTAGCAAAGGTAAACAGATTTGCATCCTTGAGCACCACATGAGTACCACAGCTGATCTTCAGTGACATCTGATTTATTCATAGAAAGATGATTTTTGTTATTCTAATCCACATTAATCCACAATCCACATAAATTTGATTTGAAATACCTTGATTTTAAAAAGACAAACGCGTTTTCTATAATCTGGCTCAGGATGTCTGGAAGAAAGTATTTCAAGTGTCCCATAAGCCGTGATGTCTTAGTTAAGATGAGTCAGTGTTTTGTGGGAGAGCTTACTCTGTCTGCAGCTGGCTGCCTCGGTAAGAATTTGCAGAGCTTGTGAATTTGTTCTGAAATGCTCAGCAGTGACTCATGAGCTGTGCATCTTGTGGATGCAAGCAGTTGAGTTGACACTGGAAACCTCACATTGGCATACAGATGTTTGAAATCCACAAACCTTACTTACTTACTTACTTACTTACTTACTTACTTACTTACTTACTCATTTATTTATTTGTTTGTTTGTTTATTTATTTGTTTTATTTATTTATTTATTATTATTATTATTTTTTTTTTTTTGTAAATGGATTCATTTCATCATAATTTTAAAGAAGCAACTAGAGAGTATCCAAATGCTTCTTTTTGTCAAATGTTTTGACAAAAAGAAGCCTGCTTATACTTTATTTCTTAAAAATTTTTTATATATATATATATATATATATATATATATATATATTATTCTTATTCTTTTTATTATTCATTTATTTATTTATTTTTTAAATTGTACAACTGGCAACACTTTATTTTTTGAGCCCACTTGAGACATTCTACTAACTATAAGTAACGTACATGTCATCATATTTTCCTAACTCTAACCCAACAGTTTACTAACACTCTAATGAGAGTTAATTGACATGTTTTTAAAGTTATAATATGCGGAATGTCTAAAGTGGATTATCAAAATAAAGTGTAACTGAATGTTTTCAGTTCGTGCACATTGTTTGAACTCATAGGAAATCACACCCTTGTGAAATAGTTAAAGTTTCCCATGAGATCATGTTGGATATTGCAGCAGTTCTCAGAGTCCTACTGTATTTGAAATTGTAATTATTTATTAAAGCTCTTTTTGACAGCCAAAAATAAGTGAGTAATGTGAGAGACATAATCTCTTTAAGTTTATTAATCATTTTAGTTCTCATGTTTAATTTAATTTAATTTCATTTCATTTCATTTCATTTTTATATCATAACAATATTATATTAAATAACATAATTTAAAATGAATTAATTCTACCTACAAATGAAGAATACTTGTACACATGCACGTGTACACTCATATTTGTACTGTATTATTAGAGAAAAAGTATACTTGCTCAGAAACCAGTCTGAATAGAATTCAGTGGTGATCTTGAGTGGTGACTACAGTCTGTAATGTACACTATATTGCCAAAAGTATTGGGTGACCCACTTCTAATGAACAGGTTTGACTACTTTAGTAATTTCCAAGAGTACAAATCTTAATGTTTAAACATATAATGATATTCTAGGGAATTGTGTGCTTCTAATTTTAAAGCAACACTTTGGATAGAACCCTTTTCTATTCTAACATAACAATGTCTCTGTCTATAAGGCAAGGTTCAAAAAGAAATTGTTGATTCAGTCAGTGTGGAACAACTTGACTGGTCTGCAGAAAGCCAATTCCTATTCCCAGCTGAACACCTCTGGTGTGACTAAATGCAGACCTTGAGCCAAAAACTCATCACCAAACACCAATGACTTGTACATATGGGTACAGTCATTTTAGACACTTCCAAAACTGTTGCAACAGAGATGGAAATACAATTTTTAAATACATGCATTATGTTTCCATCTTTGTTGCCACAGTTTTGGAAGTGCCTTTTTCTGTTCTAAAGAAGGGGGTGTCCCAATACACCCCCTTCTTGTTTGTCCATATAGTGTATGTACAAGTCATTGGTGTTTGGTGATGAGTTTTTGGCTCAAGGTCTGCATTTAAAGTCACACCAGAGGTGTTCAGTTTAGGATTAGGACTTGGCTTTCTGCAGACCAGTCAAGTTCTTCCACACTGACTAAATCAATAATTTCTTTTTGAACCTTGCCTTATACACAGAGGCATTGTCATGTTAGAATAGAAAAGGGTCCTGTCCAAACTGTTGCTTTAAAATTAGAAGCACACAATTCCCTAGAATATCATTATATGCTTAAACATAAAGATTTGTACTCATGGAAATTACTAAAGTAGTCAAACCTGTTCATTAGAAGGGGGTGACCCAATACTTTTGGCAATATAGTGTACCTCCCTAATTACAGAGTTCCAAAACTACACTCAACATGGATAAATTCAGTGATCTGCCGTTCCACATTCCATGGAAAACAAGCGACACCTTCTTTATGGCCCTCAATTTACAATCAGTGCAATTCCAGAGATGGGCTACAGGTCATTTACTGTGGCTCTTAGAAATCAATGGGCAGTTTTGCCACCGTCGAAGGAGCGAGCCGTGGAATGGCTGCTCTGTGAATATTAATCTGGTCAGCGTTGCATGGCAGAGGATGAAAACAACTAGTGCATAAAAGCCTGTAAATCACATTGTTAAAACTTAATTAGCTTCAAATTAGACACAATATCATTAAGCCATTCACGAAAGGTTATTTCACTGATGTGTGTTTAATAGTTTTTTGGCCAGTGGGTTGTCTGGGGAATGTTTACCACTTTATTTTGTGTTGTTTATGTGTATACCTATTCTAAAATGTATTTATGAATTTTTTTTTTTTAATTGCTAATCATAAACAATACAATATGTGTTAATTTGACAGCCCTATTATTTATGTTTAAAATTATTCATTATTTAACCTGAAGTAGTGTAGTTTTTTTTTTTAGATCTGCAGTTATAAATGAAAGGTTGTAGGTTCGGAGGGGATCAAAAGACCTATTTCACATTTCTGGGTTTAGAATCTGATAAAAAACTGAGGTTATAAAGAGGGTTTAACAGGTGCCATATTTACTGTCTTTCCTTCTGCAGTTGTATTTGAATTTGTATGTAATAGCGGTATTTATACGATGCAGTTAATTCTTGTCAACACTGCTAAACATTTTAATGTCACAATTAGCATACTGCATTTCTCACACAGCATTAAAGACTACTGATTGATTCACTCAGCGAGCAAGCTAGCTAGCTAACACAAAACAGTCTCACTCACCCTCGTAATTGAAGTGCTTGTAATCTGAACCGCAAAACATTAAAAAGGGACACCCTCCGGTCTTACGGACTTCAAGAACATTTATTTGATGGTCAACGGAAGAGTATGGAACAGTGGATGTAAACATAATAAATTTTTTCATATGTTAATTTATTTTTCTTTCTAATCCCCCAGTGATATTTCATTCAAACTAATGCGTCATCATTTATCAGCAGCTCCATCTGCCTCAGTCAAAGTGCGGCCAACACAGTGTCAGTCAAAGCAGGTCACATGCTAAACTGATGACTTGTTCCACTTATGAAATTAAAATATATTGGAAAATACTGGAAAGTTTAATATGATACATTAAATGATACATTTCCACATATGGGAAATGAATGCTTAGAATTTTCAGTATATGCAGCTTTATTAAAACACTCACTTAAAGTGTTTCACTTTCACTTTTTTTTTTCTTTTTTTTTTTTTCACTTTTCAACTCATGGGTTTACAAAATGACATTCATAAACCTTTTTTTCACTTTACTGTTTTTATATAGATAGTACATATATTTTCAAATATATTCATATACACATACTGTGACTTATTTTATCACATTTACATCTATATGAATATGACATATTATTACATACATTATGATATATACACAAATATTTGGATATATATCACAATGTATTTTCCTCATATTTGTGTATATGAATATATTATAAAATATGTCCCATTATAATGTGAATCTATCCATCCATCCTATCTATCTATCTATCTATCTATCTATCTATCTATCTATCTATCTATCTATCTATCTATCTATCTATCTATCTATCTATCTATCTATCAATCGATAGATAGATAGATAGATAGATAGATAGATAGATAGATAGATAGATAGATAGATAGACATAGATTCAAATACATTTATATAGATATCTATGTATTATACATATGACAATTACATTCTGATATATACACTAAGTAAATATATTGTCACTTTTTTTCTATATATGAAAAGCATCAATTCCTTATGTATTATTCATTATATTAACATACTATATTTTTTCTGTATATTTTCAATATACATTTACTATATTAATCAGTGAAATATAAGGAAATATATTTTCTTTGCATAAAGTACATGGCAGGCCTACTCTAATGCATTTTTCTCTTTGATAAGAGATGTGAGAGCTGCAATATTAATAGTTGCAGAAATGGGGTCATCATAACATCATTCTGTGGACTGACCTTTTGACATCTAATATACTTCTAACGTGTCCTAAATGCAAATGACAAATTTCAGAACTAGAATGAGAGGCCTATAGTTTAACTTTGCCTTCTGGATTTGATTTGGTCTCCCAGATTTGAATGTATTCTCTCAGATTACCATCTATCAACTGGTGCATTTCATGTGAGGCTTAAACCGTAATACTCTTTATTTTAATCTTTTTAGAAAGACACCTAATGCGTGGTAACGAGGGCGATAATGACTTCACATAAAACGATATCAGTCAAATATAATCTCCTAAAAGGTTTTTCTTTTTTTTTCAGGCTCAACAGCACAGAATTTACAAGTGGTTTATGCCAAAATTAGTGATTGTTGTTTCTAGGAAAATATGTCACAGATGGTTTATGGCTCATATCTTTTACAAGCTGCACTTTGAAAGACATTTTCATCATTATCAGTGGCGGCGCTAGGGCTGGGCATGATGGGACTATAGCCCCATCAGAAACTTGCTTAGCCCCGGCACATTATTTGGGGTTAAACAGGTTGTTTTTGAAAATCAGTGCATGAAATAAAGCAGCTCTGAATTTTAATTGATGACTGCACTGTTAATTTTTTTAATTATAGGCCTTTAATTCATTGTATAAATTAATAGACCTGTTTTAAAAAAAAAAAAAAAAACTTTTTAAAAACATTTTCAATGAGGAGTAATCTAATAGTCTAATGTTTTATTATCCTCACAGTGCATCATGCGTTTTTTATTATTATTAGATTACATTTATTATTAAATTACATGAAATTATTGCCCGCAATAATTTCATGCAATTTAATAATAAATTTAAGCTAATAATAATAATAGGCCTAATAATAAGAAGAATGTAACAGACTTACATTAAATGGAAATGCTAAATCCTCTTAATATTGCCAATTTTTGTTGCTTTTGACAATATCTCTGTCTATCATTGACACATGATACGATGCAGCTCAGCACGGGGAGGTTATCGCCCGCAATGTGTGCCGTATGCCACTGTGTGGAAATAGTTTTATGAATTGTAGGCACTATCTATTGTAAATGGTTAGAATTTACCATGTTTTCCTAACAGTTGGCATTGAGAGTTACTGACACTTGATGGTCAGAAAGAATTATTAGATATGTGTAAAAAAAAACAAAAAAAAAAACAATAAAAAATCTTTTCTATATGCATTCGTAAATTGTATTACTGTGTAAGTGTCGTATTTGGCAGTTGGCATTAGAAGTTATATTACTAATAACAGTGGCATATGAGAAGTTTAATACCACAGAAAAAAGGTAAAATATGCTTTTTTCAAAGCTGCTGTGTATATATATATATATATATATATATATATATATATATATATATAAAAAAAAACTCATAGCTAAAGTTTAGGCGTTCATTGCTTTCTCTCAATTTAATTAGTTTTTTAGCACCCCCTCTGAACTGTTAAGCCCCCCCTTAGCACCCCCAACAAAAACATCCTGGAGCCGCCACTGATCATTATATATGCCTATATACAGTATAATTAGTTTAATGCTCCTACAGTATTTTATATTGAGCCTAAAAAAATAATTTCAACTTATTTGATTGCTATTTGAGTACTTTTTGCAGTTCAAGAATCATCTGAGCCACTAGTATCGTATTTTTCCCCCCCTTGGCTCAGGGTGTAAAAGGCACCAGGCATAAATCAGTGCACCATTTTCTGCTCGAGTGTCTTCAATATGGTCTCCTTGGTGACCAGTTTATAGTAGCACAAATAATCCCCTCTGAATAGTGTAATGAGATGTATACTAACGGGAGCTTGCTCTCAGTGGTGCCTAGAACATGGGGACCGACATCCTTTTCACTTTTCCCTAACGACAAAATCCTTTCCTTCTCTTTATTGCGGTTTAACAAATTCGTGGAGCTTTTCAAGGTCTGTAGATTACGTACAGAAGGGTATTTTTCCAGTCTTTTGGCCCTTGTGAAAGCAAACATTACGGCTCAGCAGGGTGGTTCTAATGAAGATGGTATTGAACACAAAAGCTGTAATAGTCTTTGCTGTAGGCTTGTGGTTCATTGTTGTTTTCAGCCTGTGTAATTGTTTTTTTTATTTTTAATCTACACAAGCAACCGATCTTACATACAAACATTAGCGCTGTTACAAAACCCAGTGAACTACTTAAGTAACATTTTAAGCAGACATTCACATGCTCCTGATGTGAAGGTCATTCCAAACAGTTAGAAAAGCATTTTTCCACTAATTTGAGCTGAAATTTTATCCTTTGCAGATAATGCAATACCAGAATGTACTGTTTATACATATAATTTATGCATGCAATACAACTTTACAGGTAAATTAATATAAATTTAAATTTTATATATTTGTACATATATACACATTTTAAATCAAGATATATATGAAAGACTATACTATTACTCTCAGTTCTGAATGTTTAATGTAGAACTGAAAATTATATTTTGCGTGTGTATTTATTAAGCTTATATATATATATTCCAGATTACATGACAAAAATTGTAGTCAGTAATGTAATCCGTTACATTACATATTTTATGTAATATAATCAGATTACTTTTGGATTACTTTTAGATTACTTTTGACTTGACTTGTTAATCACATTGATTCAAATAGGATTATCTTGTACCATAATGATGTAAAAAATGTGTTCCATTCATTGTAATTTACAACATGAATTGCATTAAACAAATTACATCAAGGCTTGAGAAAAGCCGAGAGAACCGCAGCCTTATGAGGATTGTCAAGCAAAATCGATTCAAGAATTTGGGTGAACTTCACAAGGAATGGACTGAGGCTGGGGTCAAGGCATCAAGAGCCACCACACACAGACGTGTCAAGGAATTTAGCTACAGTTGTTGTATTCCTCTTGTTAAGCCACTCCTGAACCACAGACAACGTCAGAGGCGTCTTACCTGGGCTAAGAAGAAGAAGAACTGGACTGTTGCCCAGTGGTCCAAAGTCCTCTTTTCAGATGAGAGCAAGTTTTGTATTTCATTTGGAAACCAAGGTCCTAGATTCTGGAGAAAGGGTGGAGAAGCTCATAGCCCAAGTTGCTTGAAGTCCAGTGTTAAGTTTCCACAGTCTGTGATGATTTGGGGTGCAATGTCATCTGCTGGTGTTGGTCCATTGTGTTTTTTGAAAACCAAAGTCACTGCACCCGTTTACCAAGAAATTTTGGAGCACTTCATGCTTCCTTCTGCTGACCAGCTTTTTAAAGATGCTGATTTCATTTTCCAGCAGGATTTGGCACCTGCCCACACTGCCAAAAGCACCAAAAGTTGGTTAAATGACCATGGTGTTGGTGTGCTTGACTGGCCAGCAAACTCACCAGTCCTGAACCCCATAGAGAATCTATGGGGTATTGTCAAGAGGAAAATGAGAAACAAGAGAACAAAAAATGCAGATGAGCTGAAGGCCACTGTCAAAGAAACCTGGGCTTCCATACCACCTCAGCAGTGCCACAAACTGATCACCTCCATGCCACGCCGAATTGAGGCAGTAATTAAAGCAAAAGGAGCCCCTACCAAGTATTGAGTACATATACAGTAAATGAACATACTTTCCAGAAGGCCAACAATTCACTAAAAATGTTTTTTTATTGGTCTTATGAAGTGTTCTAATTTGTTGAGATTTGTTTTTGTTAAATGTGAGCCAAAATCATCACAATTAAAAGAACCGAAGACTTAAACTTCTTCAGTCTGTGTGCACTGAATTTATTTAATACACGAGTTTCACAATTTGAGTTGAATTACTGAAATAAATGAATTTTTCCATGACATTCTAATTTATTGAGATGCACCTGTACATGTAAATAAGAAATAACGTGAATTTCAAAGATATAATGATACATGGTTAAAAATCCTACACAGTGATAATTCAAATGAAAATGAATGTGTTCATAAGTAGTTGATGCAATGTTGAAACCCTTCTTAAACCTAAAATGATTTTTGTAAATCCAGTGGTCAAATGTTGTGTCGCCACCTGACTAATGACTAGTCTATGTGTGAATGTACACAAAACTGGACTTTCTTAATGTATATAATCGGTAGCCTATTTCAGAAAGGAAAATTTAAAAGAGGAAAAATAACAATTAGGGAGAGTCAATGAATTATGAATAATTTATTGCTATTGTGTGAATAATATGTAATCATGTAATCCATAAAAAAGTAACTGTAGTCTGATTACGAGTATTTTCAAATGTAACTTACTCTAATTATAAGTACTTAATTACGTAATCCTGATTACATGTAATCAGTTACTACCCAGCTATATATATATATATATATATATATATATATATATATATATATATATATATATATGTGTAAACACTTAATATTCCCCATTTTGGTTAGGATGCAACCTTTAGGCAGCTCACTAGCGTGTGCAACAGAACTATTCTCTCTCCCATTTGTTGTCTTTCTTTCTCTTTCTCTCTTTTCCTCTCATTCTTTACCCCCCCCCCTTTTCTTTTTTCCGCTGTTGGACAGAAGCAAGAAGTGCTTTTCATTTCCTACTGGCAGGTCCAGTGGTGCCGCCACTTTGCTCATCCTCCTGTGGCACTTTTGACTCATCCTTCTCAATCCCCTCAGCAGAAGCCCAATGTTCTCGCTTCATCTCCATCCCGTCCACACAGACTGATCCAATCAATATTCCTCCATGATAGGCTCTACTACCACACGCTCCAACAGAACTGATTTTTCTTTCTCTTTCAACCTTGACAACCTCTAGTTTTGCCAATACGGCTTTGAAGAATCCGCAGAGCGGGTTTGTAGTCATTTGAAAAATGTAACACTACCCTAAAGGAGATTCTCTCTCGTTATTATGTGTGTGGTCAAATGTTTAACCATGTTCACCATTGCAGTCTTATTCTTTTTTATAAATCGTTCTGGATAAAGGCATGTGCTGAAAGCCTTCGATTTTAATTAATTTGTTTTTAAAATTCTAATTCTAGCTAAAACCATAACAGTTTTAAATGGTGTTTAGCTATTGACAAAACTTGTCTTCCTATCAGTGAGATTTAAGACTTAATTTAAGGAAAACTTTTTAAAACTAAATTTTGCCTTTTTTTCAGATTTCTTCAAGTCTGTATTTTCCAGTGTATCTAGTTTGGATCTGGATTTCTGCACATATATTTCATATTTAAACCCAATGAAGTTAAGTTGTGACATGTTTAAGAAATGTTTAAGAATTGTTTTGCTTTAGTTCAATTTAATTACCTAAATTTAACAAGCAACAAAAATGTTTTATTTTGTTTATTTTATATTATTTTATTCGATTTTGTTATTTTTAAATGTTTTTTTTTTTTTTTTTTGTGAATACCTGAAGTTTAAAACACAGCTGAACAAGCTTTACGACCTTAGGTTAGGATCTGGTTTTCCCTGGAGATATGAGCATGTTGCAGTAGTCAGTTTTGGCTACCAACTCCACATAACCGGAAGATAGATTATTTTATTAATTGAAATGTTAGAAATTGTGATAGTTCAATGCCAAATGAGAGCTGGCTGTTGATTAGGGTGGCATAAATTGAAATGTCAAATTCCCATCTTGACTTCAAAAAAGGTCATTAAATAGAAACTCCTCCGAGAGAGACTTTCACAGGTTGTCTGAGGTTTAGTATCTCAGATCCTGATCACAAGCTTAAAAGCATCTCCCCTGATCTCACGTGTCTGCTTGATCAAAGATTACGGAGATGAAGAAGAGAAATGCAATAGTTTCATTAAGCCCAGTGCAACGTTTGCTTTCCACAAGATAAACCAAAGACCTTTTGCACAGTTAGCTGAAAAACAATAACGATTCAGAACATTTATTGCAGCAATACTATATAATGTTCAGTAAGATTATAAGGATTGCTGAAAGATAATCACAGAAACTCATCAACTCAAAATGCAATATTCATTTAAAGCGCGCACCCCCACAATCTCATAAAGGTATTATGTCAGATTCACAACAGCATGAAGAGAGCAATATCACAAACAAATGAACATTGTAATGAGTTGAATTAAGGCTGAAATTGCATATGTACTTCAACTGTAATGTGCGTTGCATGTACTGTATTTCACATTATTATGCATTTGCCGGTTTTTTTTTTTTTTGTTTTGTTTTTTTTTGTTTTTTTATCAAAAGCCCTTCTAGTATCTTACCTTTAGTTGCAGAAAGTGTTAGTTAAAGGTCCTCATGTTTAAATGGTTTTAAAGTGTTTTTTCTATTGCTGCAGACAATATGCACATATAATGCATACCAGACCATTTCTCATACATTTTTATGTGTGACTGGTGAATTGCATTCCTTTGCACAAAGAAAATATATTTACTTACATATCAACATTCAATATAGCCTACAATATATTAAATAATACATTAGGGATTGACTCTTTCCATATATTGAAAAAGAATAGACAATATATTTACATATATATCATAATGTATGTAATTATATATTTAATAATACACTTGTGATAAAATATGTTTGCCTCTTTACTATTGTCACAATAATTATTATAAAAATATCACCTGTAATCATAATGGGAAAGTCATGGAAAATAACAATATCCTAAAAAGTTATTAATTATTCTCATTTCTGAAATATTTTTTTATGGTTTGTGTGTGCATACTATATAAATTTAACATTGTGACTGACAACCATATGCTGCTGCTGTGTGAATGTAGCCAGAAATGAATAAAAGAGATCAAGGTGAAATAATCTAATGCACAATATGATGCATAACTTGCGTATGTAGTGTGTCTATTTTTACATATGCATATTATGACACCTGCTTCCAGGCATGTCACAAACCTCATGAGGCAGGCATAAAAACATATCTTGTTTTGAATTATAATCTGTTACCCTATTTTTAGACCTGCATTATACACCCACCTAGCATATGACATATCTGTCAGATGTTGAGAGGATATTTAAGAAAAGAAGGTTTGCAGTGAATGTGATGTGAAACATGCATGCAATGCACATATGTGTATGTTTTATTAAAGCAAAGAGTTGTTATATCTTGATTTCAAGAGTTTTTTTAACTGCCTATTTTCCAGAGTGGATCAATAGATGGCACTGTTTTCTTTTTTCAGCTGCCCCACTGATGTCTGATGCAGTCTATACTGGGTTTGTTGGATGATTAGCTAAATCAAGCCGCCTCCCATTTAAAGATCCAGCACATTTGATGCTCTTCATGCAAGTACCTGACAACAGCATTTATAGCAAGCATCTGAGATGCTAGATTTGTGTTTCCCTCTATAGAGGTGGGCAGACCATTTATTAAAACTAAGTCACAAGAATTGTTATGCTAATTAAAACCATGCATATATTAGCATATGTCCTCCCATGTTTAAATATCAACACATTTTCGTTGTTTTTTCACTTGATGAAGGATAGTGTGACTCTTTCCATCCAATCACAACAGAGGTCATTTGCATATAAGTCTTAGAAGCAGAGAAGTAAAAACAGCATGTTTAAAAGAATAGTTTGCCCAAAAATATGAACATTTTGTAATAACTCAGTCTCATTTGTTTCCAATCCTGTGCTGTTTTGTTTTCCTGTAGGACATTTTCAAGAATAGAACTCTTTATTTTAATACAACAATTTTCAATAGTGATAAAATATCACCATAAATATAGCCCATATGACTTCAGTACTGTATTCCAAGGCTTCTGAAGTCATATGATAGCTTTATGTGAGAACACACTGAAATTGAAGACATTTTCGCTGGTAAGCTTCCCATCTGCCAGAGCTCACAAAAGTTTCACGCTCGTGTTCAATTCCATAATGGCGCCTTGAAACATGTTTGGCAGGTATGTTTTGTTCCTCAAAGAAAGGTGTCACATTGGTTCAAAGGACTATAGTACATATGAACCATTTGTACTACTTTTTTTTTTTTTTTTTTTTTTTGTCTGAGAGCTTTACAGGTCACATATTTAAGGTCATACATTCGATATATTCTTCATGAATCCTCCCTTTTCATTCCATTAAAAAATAACACCATACACTGAAAATGGTGTACAATAATTTTCACTAAGAAACTGCTAGTAAATTTCACAAATAATTGCAAAGAATCTGCACAAAATGTCAAATGTTGAAGTAAGATTTTTCGAAATTGTAAATAAAACAAAAATTATTGAAGTGTGTTTTACAAGAAAACACTATTTCAGTTTTCCTACTTTAAAATGTCACATTTAATTCAATATGCTACTTTGTTGGTAAGTAATTGTGACATTTTTGAAATTTTACTTTGTATTTTTTTTCATGTACAAAGACTGAATTAGTATTTTCTTGTAAAACATACTCCAATAAACTGTTTTATTTACTACTTCGAAAATAATTTTTAGTGTCCCGAACAACAGAATGAGTATAATGTTTATTTTTGGGTGAGAGTTGGAGAGAGTGTGGAAAATAGTCATATAAACATAAATTATGAGTGCAAGATACCATTATATGTGGCAATAAAACGCTACATGGGTGTAGAATACGGCTCCTTTAAGTGCAATGGAGCGACGTCTTCATCACTAGGCTGCGTACAGACATGTCATTTACTCTATAAATGTACAACATGTGTTGTGTATGTAAGCATGACCCTAGCAGCAACAGAACCAGACCCTCGTACAAATTCACAACAGGCATCGGCAGTTCTGCTGATGCGCAGCATAAAAGTGTCCTTGAATCGGATGCGCTGTTTGTTTGGGCTGGGGGAAGCGTGTTGGTTGGGGGAGGTTGTAAGGTTGTGATCTATGTAGATACACGGAGACGGAAAGCGGTGATTCAGTCGCACCAGCTGCTCGGCCCGACTCACTCATCACAGAGAATGTGTCAGCAGTTGCGTGAGGTGTCAGCCACATGAAGAGGACTTGCGTCAGCAGTATTTCACTCTCGGAGCCAGCAATGGCCCCGCACATTATGTCACGTTATGTTTTTAGATTGCGTTATAAATCAGTTTACGATTGCACGTTTAAGCATTTATTGTTTAGATGAACTGTCATCATCGAATCTGGGTGAACCGTAAAGAGTATTATAATTTGGTGGGCCCTGAGGACGATGTTTAGGTCATATGTTTTAGGAAATCTATGGTGATAAACCTCTTAGGCATGTAAATAAGCAACCCGGTTCATTTTTCTTTAGCCGCATAACTAAACAACAGCTATAATTGGGTTTGAGAAGAACATGCACGGTTCCTCGCTCCCGCACAGACTGCATCGTGCAATACTGATTTTATTGGACTATCGGGTGGAATAATTATTTATCACTCGAACTGGAACTTCTCCACCCCGGTCTTTAAATTGGCTGATTAAATGTGACCACCGGGAATCATTTCTGAAGGATCGTTACAGTGCAGGTATGATTTAAATGCATGAAATATGTCAGCATGAATACATCCATCAAATGGCACCCTAGGAGTTATTATCAATACATCACCCAAAAGCCTTTTACATCCCAATCAGCTATGAAATCTCTCCTGTGTGCTTTTTCCACATGGTTATGAGTATGTGTATGTGCATTTATGCATGGATACTTGCCCTGACCAAGTGCATATTGAAAGCATTTAAAGGCAGTATTACTGTATTACTGCTCAAAGCACCCTTTCATGATATCTCAGTTGTGTTTTTCCCATACAGCTGCTCTTCAATAAAATACACACACTAAATGTGAATTTTTATGTATGAACTGAAAAGACCCTATGTAGATATAAATGCAAAGACATTTTATTTTCAAACACTTTGTGTATTGTTTTATGTGAGGAACCAAGTATAACCAGAGTAATTTTGTGTAATGAATGAATTAGGTGATTCAAAGTATTTCATGACAAAATGTTGTTTATAATTGTATGAAGTCTGTTCACAAAATCCTATTTTTTTTTAATCGAATGGAAATGTAAAGTCATTTTGTATACAAAATTCTAAAGAAAACTGATTTCAAACTTAAATACTATGGTAAATATATATTTTCAGTTTAAGAAAATAAAAAATACTTTTAATGAACATTGTCCACATTTTTATTTTTTTTATGATTCAGTATGCCACGAAATGCAATTCATTCATTCATTTCGAAATTATAATTATGCTTTAAAAAAACTATAACATCTATAATAAGACTTATTTACATTGACAAAAGACAAAATTAACATTGCCTTCAAATATGGCCTAAATACTCTCAACACAGCCATATTTCAGTTCATTTTAATACCTTGGTTAGACTGGATTGTATGGAAGCTTGTTTCCAGCAAAAAAGAATTTCTCATAATTCAGATTTTTTTCCCCTCACAATTCTAAGAAAAGTCAGAATTGCAAAATATAAATTTGTAACAGTAAAAAAAAATGTCAGACTTTTGAATTAAAAGGTCACATTTACCTTTGTTATTCTTTATTCTTTGGCGGGGAAAAAAAATAGATGTCAGATTTGCGAGATATAAACTCAGAATTGTGAAATATAAGCTTGGAATTGCACGAAAAAGTTATAATTGTGAGAGAACTTTTTTTTTTTTTTTTTAATTCTCTGGCGTAAACGGGCTTTCATAAAATGTGAGTGTTTGGTGAAAAACAGCTAGCAGGTCTTTGTGCTGAAATACGTGCAATCATGGTGTAACTGTTTAGTGGATTCACCGCTGAGTTTCAATAGAAAAGAAGGAAAACATAAGCAGTATAAAACTGCTTGTTCCTCTAGTACAAAAAGAATGTGTGAAGAACTATTAATAATTGAAATTCCTTCAAACCCAGCTAGTTCGTTCAGTAGGGGGCTCAGATTTCGCTGTTATTTTATTATTATTCGTATATTTTTTTTTAATCTTTAGAGTTATCTGACAGTAAACATCTGCAGGGCTGCCTTTGGGCCTGGAAGCAAACGGTTGCCTGGATGTGTGCCGGGGTGAGGAACCTCGAGCTGCTCCCCACCGGCAGAGACAGCATGACTGCTGTTTGTCGTTTCGCAAGAATAAACCTGCTAACAAGACTCAGAACCAATCATATTACAGTTCAACAACAAACACTGTGATTATTATGTCTTAAGGCTAAAATACTTTCCTCACCTGTGCTATTTTTAACAGATTGGAAACCAGACTGTATTAGTTTATTGGCAGAAAAACTTGATATTATTACATCAGTAAACAGATTAGGGCATTTGCCCAGGTCTCCAGACCAGCAGGAACCCCGATGAGTTGCAGAAACACTGAAACTCATCACAACTCTTTGTTTTTGGTTATTCCAGGATCAGAGCAATGTTTGATTGATTTGGCAATAGTATAAATTGGCAAATAATAACAGAAAAAAGCAACTTGCTATGGCTATGAAATGCAAACTAGAGCAAGAACTGAACATTTGGAGGACTTTTCCAGAAGGAAAACAAGAAGAATAAGAAAAAATAAAAATGATAAAAAAATTACTCACCCTCAGGCTAGCCAAAATGTAGATGAGTTTGTTTCTTCATCGGAACAGATTGTGAGAAATTTAGCATTATATCACTTGCTCACCAATGGATCCTCTGCAGTGAATGGGTGGCGTCAGAATGAGAGTCCACACAGCTGAATAAAACAACACAATAATTATTTCACACTCTAACTGATCAATTAATGTCTTTTGAAGTGGAAAACTGTTCAAGTTTGTAAGAAACAAATCCATTGGTGAGCAAGTGATGGTAAATTTCTCCAAATGTGTTCTGATGAAGAAACAAACTCATCTTGGATGGCCTGAGGGAGAGTAAATTATCAGGAAACTTCAGTTTTGGGTGAACTATTCCTTTAAATCATTATGGTAGAACAATGGTATTTAAAATGGGAGCAAATGGAATACAGGCTCTTTATAAATAAGAACAAAATTCAAAAATTTAAAAAGGATGTGTGTAATATAATGCATGCTGTTACTCTTTCATATAGAGCCTACAATAAAAGAAGCTTTGTCTCTAACCTCTTTTGACAGTTAATTATAAGACAAAGTAGGGAATTTACACTTCCTTTACATTTTAAACTTCTTTTGTCATGCTTTAAAAAGCAGGCACATTCATTATCATCAAACTTGAAATGACGCCCAACTGTAGCAACAATGGGAACAAAGTTATTTTATGGTTGTTTAAATGATTTGATGTCAGACATATAGGCAGCGTTTCTATGCACCGTGTCAGAAAACCATCACAAAGCGTACTTATCGTCACTGAGCTTAGTAAAATTAATTAGCCTCAGCACATTTATAAAACAACATAGAAAAATCAACCTGTTATCAAAATGATATTTCAGAACACATGGCACATGGGTGATTTATTTTATTTATGTTCTTTTTCTAACACTGTGGAAAATGGAAAAATTGTTTAAAAAAGTTAATCCATTCTGCAATGCATGGTGGGAACTATAAGCATGTCAGTAACATACAAAGAATGCTAGTTGGAGCAATATATTGTTGATCCATCTTATTTTATGTAGTCATCAAATACATGGATTGTATGGAATTGTTAATATAATCAATATATTCGTTAATTTAATTCTTAAAAGTCATGGATCAAAAAGCCCAGTGTGCTTGATTTTATTTTATTTTATTTTATTTTTAATTTTATGTTATTTCAAAGAAAAATACCTGAATTCCAAATGTGAGTCATCAGTGTACACAGTTTGTATGTGCAGCTCAGTACATTAAATACCTTTTTTAGGGTGTTTCAGTGTGTGGATGAATAATCTTATATTCATTTTTGAGCTGAAAAACATCTATCAAAGCGGCAAATTCACAGAGATTGACAGATGGTGACATTTGCCAAGAAGATTAACAAAGGAAACAGGCAGCGGATGTGAATGTGTCAAGGAGTCGTGCTGTAGTCTTTCTGTGAAATCAACTGAGGCTTTATGGGGAATAATGTGGCTAAGATGGGAAGCCTGGCGTATCTGAATTTCATGAGTCTTTGATTGGGACCTCGCTTGGACGGAGGTGATGAAAAACACATTAGAGTGGAGACCGCGAGATTCTCTGATACCTGCGCTCATTTTCAGCCCGAGAAGGATCGATGCATTACCCAGTCATAAAAACCCTTTCTTCACCTTAAAATGCGTTTGCACACAGTGTGTTCGACTCAGAATGGGCGTTAATTTCTTGTCACATCTTTCTGTAATTCTATTTTTATAATGATAAAAAAAGAGGAAGAGCCTTTAACCTGACTTACTTACTGACGATAAAGCTGATTAGGAAGAACATGGCCGCTCTCCTTCATTCATAATCACCATGGGACTAATTATAGAGATATAACCAAGACATAATCTAATTAGATTTCACCCGGTGCTCACATATTTTGATGAATCCACTCTCAGGACAAATATGCAGCTTTCTTCTTTAAAAGGGACTTGAGGATGACGGTTAACTATCTCCAGATAAAACCTTTTTCATTTTGTTGGCTCAATATTGTTATTTTATGGATTTATAACTGGCCAGTCAGAATCCAGAGAGTGTGCGAACATCAGGATACACTTGTACATTCATTATGTTTTCTTGTGCTATAGAGAGAGAGCACAAGAATATATATATATATATATATATATATATATATATATATATATATATATATAATATGTGTATATATAGCTCAGTGTCACATGATCCTTCAGCAATCATTTTCATATACTGATTTAGTTCTCAAGAATATTTCTTATTATTATTATCATGTTGAAAACAGTTTTTCTGCTGGGTAAGTTCGAGGTAAATATTAAATAAGATTAAATAATTAAAGACTAAATAATTAAATAAAGTAAGAAATTTAAAATAAAGAAAGAAAGAATGAATGAAAGAAAGAAACTTTTATTCTGTAATGCATTACATTGAATTTAAGACAATTATTTTAATGTTACAAAATACTTATATTTCAAATAAATGCTTTTTCTCCTGAGAAAATATGATTTTCACAAAAATATTAAGCAGCAATAAACTTTTTTCAAGATTGATAATAATTACGACCATTATTGATAATTAAGTACCAATAATTATTAATTAATATTAATTAATCACTGAAGGCTGGAGTAATGATGCTGAAAATTACTCACAATATTTATTAATATTTCACAATATTACTGGTTTTACTGTATTTTTGATCAAATAAATGCAGCCACGGTGAGTATAAAATACTTACAGAACATAATATATATATATATATATATATATATATATATTTATTATTATATACACCAGTAGTGTAGTATATTCATAAAATATGTAATAATTTTATGAATGTTAAATAAATATTTCATAAAATATTCATGAATATATATTAAAATGTTATTTTATATATTAGGTATATTTTAATTTTATATTAATTGTCTAATAAATAGATTTTAGGAATACTAACACAGACAGTTTGACTTTAGAAATGCACATCAAAAACATCAAGAACATCTTTCCTGTCTTCATCTTACTCTGTTAGAGAAAGTCAATGTTTGCGATCATGACTGATCTATCAGCTGTGAGCGTAGCAGAGATTATTACTGCCAATGAAGTGTGGCAATCAATAGCATCCACAGCACACACTCCTGCTGTGTAAACACTGTAGTCATGCAGAACTGTGTACCGGATCAGAGTGCTTTCAGACTGGACTGTTTGATTGAACCATTGGACCGTGATTCCTTTAATCATGCCCTTAACCTGGACTGGTATTTGCAGAATACTTATATTTAATGATACTGAAATAAAACACCAATGTATTGACATCTAAAGCCACTTTCTCTTTTCAGTGCTTTACTTACCACAATAATGTTTTTGTGTGTGATTCTGCCCTGAAATGATCCCAAAAACACAAGGTGTTGGCATGCACTTTAAGGTGATGTTCTGGCTGTGCATTGTGCTTATACACCGTGAGATAGATTCAAGCTGTGATACTCATGTGCTGAGCAACAGAGCTGCACAGGAACATTTCACTTGGAAAAAAATCAAAAAAAGGATGCTGCCACACCACGCTGGAGCACATGGCAGCTTTCTACAGTAGAGTTCTCCAGCTCACTGCTCTTCACTTTCATTAGTTTACCTCACTTTCAGTTTCCCAAACAGATGGTGCCTCTCAACACAACACAACTAATTTCTTGGGAAAGTTACCATTCTTCAGCCATGTTTTTTTGTTCACTACAATAGCCACATTTTACAGACATCTCCTGTAATGGAGATCTCCCTCTCTGTCTCTCTCTCTCTCTCTCTCTCTCTCTCTCTCTCTCTCTCTCTCTCTCTTTATTTATCTATCTATCTCTCTCTCTCTAGGCTATCTATCTATCTATCTATCTATCTATCTATCTATCTCTCGCTCTATCTATCTATCTATCTATCTATCTCTCTCTGTCTCTCTCGCTCTATTTATCTATCTATCTATCTCTCTCTAGGCTATCTATCTATCTATCTATCTATCTATCTATCTCTCTCTGTCTCTCTCGCTCTATTTATCTATCTATCTATCTCTCTCTAGGCTATCTATCTATCTATCTATCTATCTATCTATCTCTCTCTCTCTCTCTCTCTATCTAGGCTATCTATCTATCTATCTATCTATCTATCTATCTATCTATCTATCTATCTATCTATCTCTCGCTCTATCTATCTATCTATCTCTCTCTGTCTTTCTCGCTCTATTTATCTATCTATCTATCTCTCTCTAGGCTATCTATCTATCTATCTATCTATCTATCTCTCTCTCTCTAGGCTATCTATCTATCTATCTATCTATCTATCTATCTATCTATCTATCTATCTATCTATCTATCTATCTCTCTCTCTCTCTCTCTCTAGGCTATCTATCTATCTATCTATCTATCTATCTATCTATCTATCTATCTATCTATCTATCTATCTGATGCTCACTTAAAGTTAATTTTAATTCAATCTTTAGCAAATATAACAAATTAATATCCATTTAAATACTATTAGAATGGTGTGATACCTAAATTCACTTGCATATATAAAACATTTATTTTTATATATTTAAAATATACAGTATGTCTCCCACACTCTTACCAGCACTCACACACATCATCAACACATCTCTCCTCACAGGCATTTTCCCCACTGCGTTCAAGCAGGCTCGGGTAACCCCACTGCTCAAGAAACCTACATTAAACACTTCTCTTACTGAAAACTACAGACCTGTCTCTCTCCTTCCATTCATAGCGAAAACACTCGAACGAGTTGTCTTCAACCAGGTCTCATTGTTTCTTTCACAGAACAACAAACTGGATGCTAAACAGTCAGGTTTCAGGAGTGGCCATTCAACTGAGACGGCGCTACTCTCAGTCACTGAAGCCCTGCGAATTGCAAAAGCAGACTCCAAATCATCAGTCCTCATTCTGCTGGATCTATCTGCTGCGTTTGACACTGTTAATCATCAGATCCTCCTGTCTACCCTCTCATCTCTGGGCATCACTGGGATTCCACTTTGCTGGTTTGAATCCTATCTCTCTGGTAGATCTTTCAGGGTGGCCTGGGGAGGTGAGGTATCCAAAGCACATCAACTGGTCACTGGGGTTCCTCAGGGATCGGTTCTTGGACCCCTCCTCTTCTCCACATACACGACATCACTGGGTCCCATCATACAGGCACATGGCTTCTCCTACCATTGCTACGCTGATGACACACAGCTCTATCTCTCTTTTCAACCAGATGATCCAACAGTAGCTGCATGGATCTCAGGCTGCCTGGCGGACATCTCGGCATGGATGAAAGAACATCACCTACAGCTCAACCTGGCAAAGACTGAGCTTCTTGTCTTCCCTGCTACTCCAACCCTACAGCATGACTTCACGATTCAGTTAGGTTCATCAACAATTGCCCCATCAACTTCGGTCAGAAATCTCGGTGTAATCTTTGATGACCAATTGACCTTCAAAGAGCACATTGCAAAGACCGCTCGATCTTGCAGGTTTGCACTACACAACATCAGAAAGATCAGGCCCTTTCTGACAGAGCATGGTGCACAACTTCTTGTCCAGGCCCTTGTCATTTCTAGGCTGGACTACTGCAATGCTCTTCTGGCTGGACTTCCATCAAACACAATCAAACCTCTACAAATGATTCAGAATGCAGCGGCACGTCTGGTCTTCAATGAGCCCAAAAGAGCCCATGTTACACCTCTCTTTATCTCCTTGCACTGGCTACCAGTTGCAGCTCGGATCAAGTTCAAGACACTGATGCTTGCATATAGAACAACCACAGGCTCAGCACCCGCCTACTTCCACTCACTATTACGAATCTACACCCCCTCCAGAAGTCTGAGATCTGCTAGTGAGCGACGCCTCGTGGTACCATCACAGAGAGGCTCAAAATCACTCTCCAGAACATTCTCATTCACCATTCCTGGCTGGTGGAATGATCTTCCCACCCCTATCCGGAATGCTGGATCCCTACCAATCTTTAAGCAACAACTGAAAACTCATCTCTTTCAGCACTACTTGACTTCATCCTAAAAAAAAAAAAAAAAAAAAAATTCTTTCTCTTTATTTATTCCTTTCCTTTCTAGCTTGTACTTATTTGAACAATGCCTGAGACTTGTTGTTACAGGCACTTCCTCTGTCTGATTGCCTCTTCAAGACGAATCGCTTTATGTATTCCCCAATTGTAAGTCGCTTTGGATAAAAGCGTCTGCTAAATGACTAAATGTAAATGTAAATGTATGTATTTTTATATATTAAAAATATATATTCTTACATATTTTATACAATTTTATATAAAATGTTTTTAATATATTATAGTCAACTACAACATAAAAAATGGAATTGAAATAAATGAACTTGAACTAAAATAAAGTAAAATATAAAAAATCCCTAAACTTATTTTATTTTAGCTAATTTCTCATTTTCTCAATATTTAGTATAACCAAAGTCTCTTTAAGACAAGTCATTTCACTCGGTGGCCATCTTTGAAACGCCTCTCGGGCATCCAAGTGCAGCTCCTATCTCTTTGAAAGGGGAAACATCAAATTCTCCCAAACTCTTCACTAAGCTTACGATTAAATTTCATATTTGAAATCACCAATGAAATCGGACAACAACTGTGTCATAAATGTTGTTTCTTTTGCTCAAATAGCATTATAAAAAGGTTATTTTTCAGGCTAGATCAGCCAGTGCGCATGCGCAGTCCTAGGCGCAAGTCTCAGAACGCCGACTGCTTCTATAGCAACCGGGGCTTCTAACGGCAGCTGCAGTGACGCGCTGACTTTCCCGATTAGCTATTGGCTCTTTCATTCAGAAGGCGGGGCTTCCTGCGATTGAGCGGCCATATTGAGAGTTGCATTTTTTCCCATTCAAAACTATACGAGTGACATGTCTTGGGTATTCTATAGTCTTTGGTATAACTTGATGTACTAATATATATATTTATATATATATGTTTATATATATATATATATATAAAAACTAATAAAATGACAAAAGCACACAACAAAATAAGGTGGCTGTGAAGCATCTGATATTTATCTTCAGACAACTATACGCAGTTCTCCCTTTACAGTTCCTACTCTCATAAAATATGTGCCCTACCTGTTGACTTTTAAACCTTAATTTAACGTTCAACAACAGATATTTCAGCACAATGAATGTTTTTGCGCTGAATATTAATCCCTCTCTGAAGCGCGTTCACGCGACCGCCGTGCTCGCGCTCATTCAGTAAAGATTTAAGATCAGACTTTCAGGACGGAACTTTATGCAAAAATGGAAATGCTCGCGTTAATTTGTGACATTTACAGATAAGGATATGACCGTAAACTGAAAGTGTTTGCACTGAGGACGCACACGCATCTGTCAAGCCATTACGCTAATGCATTAACTTAAAGCTTAAAATAAAGAATTCTCATGTTTTGTGCAGCTTGGATCACGTACTTCTCCCGCAGCATCTCATTCTGTTTCCTCCACTATTTTTAGATGCATTTTGTACACAGAAATGCGTTATTCAGTGCTGTAATTTGACGTGACCGGCTGAAGTTGGACGTGCACTGTGGACAGAACCGACTAATCGATAATGAGAATCGTTGTCGATGATTTTCATTATCGATAATAATAGATTTTATCGATTAGTTGTTGCAGCCCTAGATAGGTCAAACTGTTTTCAAACTTAAAGTGCCAGATTGTCTGTTTTGGTTCTCACTAAACAGCATACAAAAGCAAGTCAGACGCTTTTCTGAAACATGAAAGAAGCGATCAAGGTGTAATCATCTAATCAAAAAAAGCAGGCAATTATACACACAGCATCTTAAAATTACCTCTCTATAGACCAGCAGAAGTCAGCAGATGATCCCTGTAAGTCCAAGACCACGCTAATTAATGCCAGTGTGTGCTGGCAGTCTGATGATTGCAATTACTGGATAAATGGGCATTATTATGTGAGTAATTATGTAGCATTGTTAAGGAGTTTGACTGCTGTGAGTTCTGCGAGTTTGAGGGAAGCACGGAAAACACGTCAACGGAATAATCACGAGGCTTCTTTTCAGAAATGCAAGACAGGCAGCAGAGACGGATTGTGCTGAGACTGCATGTAGACGGGTACTGACACACTTAAAACCTTCACAGCTATGCATACCACAATATAAAGCGATTTTACAGTCATTTTACCATGGTTAAGGGCATGATAGTCATGACTCAAATGGTGCCCCAGGCCAAATCAAGCATGAGACGCTCAACAACCCACAAATGCCCCCAAAGCAGCCCCAGGAAAAAAATAAGACATAATTACTTACTGTATAAAAAAATAAAAAATTAAATTAAATTAAATTAAATTAAATTAAATTAAATTAAATTAAATTAAATTAAAAATATCGGTGGATGCATAAAGGAAGCTTTTATTTTGTGATTTGATTAATTTGACTCAATTTATTTATTATTTTTTTTCATGTCCTGTGTCTGTGAGGGAGGGAAGGGAAGTATATCACTGGCAGCTGTTCAGAAAAGTTAACCGTTAGGTCACGATTTATTTTCAGTGAGAGTGGCAGGTGGAACATAGAGTGGGCGAAATCCCATGAAACTGCTGCGATGAGCGATAGAGAGGCGGATTGCGTGTCTGAGAGTTGTATGCTTGGGCGACGACTGCCTGTATCACCTGTGCCAAGACTCACCAGTGGTTAAGCGGGGCGGTTAGGTAAGTGGAACCCCCTTAAGCAAGGTACTGTAAAATCACTGTAAAGCACAGTATCTGGTGGCTTATTGCTTCATGCATGTTGAAAAAGTCTCATATGCTCACCAATTTGAAAGAAAAGAAAAGAAAAGAAAAGAAGAAAAGAAAAGAAAACTGTAACATTGTAAAATATAATTATAATTTAAAATAACTAATTTCTGTTATAATATATTTTAATATATAATTTCTTTCTGTGATAGCATAGCTAAATTTTTAGCAGCCATTACTCCAGAAAAGTTATTTTAATTTTTTTTTATTATTATTTATTCAGTTAGTTAGTTAATATAGTTTATTTATTATTTAGTATATGATTATATAATAACTTTTAGTTTTAGTTATTATTTCATAGAAATTTTAGTCATGAATTGCATCATTTGAACAATAAATTGCTTTGGGAGCAAATGCATTAACATTAATTTTTATTTTATTTTATTTTGAATATTATATTTTTCATATAATTTTTTTATTTTATTTTATTTTATTTTTAATTGTGCACTACATAATTATTTAAAATAAAAAAGAATATATTTTCTAAATATTTTGTATTTTTATTTCATTTTTAATTTTCGGAGCAAATGTATTTACATTTTAATTTTATTTTAAATATTTAATATTTTTATTTAATTTTATAGAAACATTTTTTATTCATGTAATGCACCATTAATTTAAATAGAAATAATTTTAAATATGTGTGTAAATAAATAATATTTTGAGCAAATTTATTAACATTTGTTCAATTTTAATTTTATTCTAAATGTTTTTTTTTTTTTTTGTTTTTTGTTTTTTTTTAATATAAATATTTTTAGTCATTCACCTGCCCAATTAATTAATTATATTATTTTTTATTATTATATTATTATTTTTTATGTATTTTTGATCAAATAAATGCACTCTTGTAGAACATAAGATACTTTGGTCACAGTCTATTTTAAGGTCCAATTCTCAATATTAACAAACCATTAACTATGACTTTTGCCTCAATAAACTCCTAATTTGCTGCTTATTAATAGTTAGCAATGTAGTTGTTAAGTTTAGGTATTAGGGATGTAGACTATGGTCATGAAGAATAAGTGCTTTTTAAGTACTAATAAACATCTAACATGTTAATAAGCAACTAGTTAACAGTGAGAATTGGTCTCTATTCTAAAGTGTTACTTCTTTCAAAAACATTAAAAATCTTAATTATTCCAAACTTTTGACCAGTAGTATGTAGTTTTATGCATGATATTGATTTTTGTATTATTTGTATCCTATTGTAAAATTCATATTTATATTTTGAATTAGTATATTTTTAGTTTAAATTTTTAGTTTCAAATATCACATTTTAGTAGTTTTTTCTATTTCTGTGTAGCTTTATTTTTGTATTTAAGTTTTAGTAATTTTACCACTTCAACTTAAACCTATTCTTTTCAGTTTATTTTTAAATCTGACCTCTAATTTTTATTTTATTTTATTTTATTTTATTTTATTTTATTTTATTTTATTTTATTTTATTTTATTTTATTTTTAATTCAGTTACCCAAAATGTTTAAGTTTTGGTTAACAATAACAAGACTGATTTATATGGTTAATATTATGGATAATATTTTAATTATATTTAATTTGTTAACGAATTGAGAGCCCTAATAAGCATACTGAAAGAAACTAAATCCAACATTGTGAAAGATAAAGTAGTTAGGATGTGGAAAAGCATATCAAAAACACTTTTGGCTTTTCAAGGAAAAATGACTGAGTTCATCATATCAAAATATCATTCTCTGCCAAAGTTGTTGTTCATGCGCTCTTGACATGTTTCATCACATGCAAAGTGTGACTCAAACATGGTTTCTCACACCATGCAAGGTGTCGTGTTTGCAGCCCGGGGTCCGGAAAGCACACGCCCATCAACTTACAACTTCCTCTATGATGGAAACAGATCAATAAGGGCGTATAGAACATGATGTGAAGCTAGCACACAGACTGACAGGGCGCTTTCTCGCTGCTCTTTCCCGGTGGAAAGCATTGTCGCGGCTCCTTCCTCTCGGCGCGTCACACGTGTTGTCAGCGCTTTGGAAGCCGTGTGATTTAGACAGATGGCTCTTCTCATTTGAGCTGACTGACAGCTCACAACCTGTCAATCATGCCAGGGAAGATGAATGTGAGAGAAAAGGAGGCCAGTGAAGTGAAAGGTATAAACACCTCCCACCTTCTCGCACACTCTGCATGCTGGGATAGATTGTTCCTCCATCTTAGGCGTTGTGAAGTGTCAGGTATTCTCAAGTGTTTTTAAACCGGTTAAACTGTGCCTTAAGCTTTCTGTAAATGTTCTCGATGAACGCTGTTTGATATTCTAACTGACTGTAGCATATTTTGTTGTCCTGGTTTTGTTTTCGCTTGGCAATATGCTAATGGCGGTTACTCTTGCTGTTGTGTTGACCGCAATAAGTCATGATTACTAATGAGGGAACTTTTTCCATTCACCCAGACCACCCACGTTCATAATGTTAAATGTAAATACCGATCTGCCTACGACGGAGTACATTTATTCAGTTTGAGTGGGTTGAGGTGGCGTGAGGACAGGCAGGATGTGTGCCATTAGAGGGGTGTTTTATCCTCAGACAGTTTGGAAGACTCTTATCATTCAATCATTTGCTCATCAATTTTCCAGCGTGTGAAATAAGCAATCTGAGAATGAAAGAGGCCTCTTCAGTATTCAATATCTAGCGGTCTTCTTTCCTAATGATGTGTGCTCGCGTCTTCTAAGTAAACAATGGTGCTTCTGAGGAAGGCAGACAAACAACTTACTTCATCGATACAGCTTTAAAATAACATAAACAAAAAGAATTGATTTGTTCCAGACTTTGGAGCCCAATAGACTTGTTATGTGGGTTGTTTAACATCAACGTCACCGTTGACCCTATTTACTGACAGTACTTGCATTTTTGATATACTTTATTGTGCAATATTCACTGTGCAATCTATTAACGTTTGTTTAAATTCTATAGTTGAAATATAATAAATGTATAGTTCAGTCATGAAACTAGATGGCGCAGACTGAAGGGTTGTTAACATAACTGATGATATTCAGAGAGTTAAACGACTTGGCACAAGCTGATTGGTTCATGTTCCACATGCAGCCAATGAGCTTACTGCCTTGCATTTATAAGACTGGCTAGCATTCACTCGAGATTCCTGCAGCCCGCTTTCAGAGATTCTCTGAAACTCAACAGCTAGATAAGTAAACGGTCTTCACTCTGATTTCAGTGCATTATTGCGTTCGTCAGATTTACATTTTAAACTAGAAAACATACAAGCTGTAAAACTACTCGCAGGTTATTCGCGAGAGGAGTAATTAGTAAGCATGTCTTGTTCAGCAGTAGCATTAGCATTAGCAGCAGCAAGCAGTTTTTCTAGTTCATGTATGTGAGAATACAACGTCAAGCGTAGCGGATTTTAGAACAGTAAAGTTAATTGGGGATTACCTTTTTTGCTTGAAACCTCCGATGCTTTTAATATCATCTGTGGGCATTCATTTCTACATTAACCGTGAACGGATTGCTTTCAGATGCACACCTCACTAGTGGGGTTGGTATGCAGTTGGCATCTCACAATTTTAAGTCAAGGTGAACCCGTATAACTTTCTTTCATAAACGTCATACTGTCAACAGCCTTACCTATTTAACCATTACAACTAATGTGCAGAAAATAATATACCCACTCATTACTGACAGTACTTGGATTTTTGATATACTTTATTGTGAAATATTCACTGTGCAATCTAGGACCCAAAACTGCACTGGGGCAGTCGTGACCTAATGGATAGAGAGTCGGACTTGTAACCCGAAGGTCGTGGGTTTGAGTCTCGGGTCCGGCAGGGATTGTAGGTGGGGGGAGTGAATAACCAGCACTCTCAATACCACGACTGAGGTGAGACTCTTGAGTAAGGCACCGAACCCCCAACTGCTCCCCGGGCACCGCAGCATTGGCTGCCCACTGCTCCAGGTGTGTGTTCACTACTGTGTGTGTGCACTTGGATGGGTTAAATGCAGAGCACAAATTCTGAGTATGGGACACTATACTTGGCCACACACCATTTCCTCTCCCCCTATGTGTACTCGTGCCGCATTGCAACAAACTTCAGTCTTCACTCTTTAGTGAAGAGTTTATTATGAAAGTCATGTTTAGTGATAGTTTAAAGATAATTGATCATGAATTTGTTTAAAATAAAGATACTACTACTAATAATAAATAATTTCCAAGCAGTTGCCCATGTACAATGTAGCAAATTGTAGGACACTTTAAACTGTAATTTACTATTTCTGTATTCAGTTGTGCTTACAGCAATTATAGTACTTTCATGGAGTGTAGCAGCAGTATCATAGAATTCAGATTGCATTATTACCGAAATGTCAATAGCAGTATGCATAGCAATCAAGTCAAATTATTACTGTCGTTTATAGCAGTGGCAGCAGGAAGTATCTGGTTGCATGAAATTTCAGTGGTAACACATGGGGTAAGTAATTCTTTAAAATTGAAATAGGCTTTTAATACTTTTAACAGGGCATGCAGAGATTTCATGGGCTCTTCAAAGGGAAATAGGCATTATTTGTTTGCATTTGCTTGTTTAATAAAGTCGTTTAGAGTAATTCTAAATACTTTTGTGCAGCTGTAGCAGCAGTATGCATAGCTATTCAGATCGCAATTTTTAGCAAATTTAATAGCAGCTTAATGGCATAGCAAATTCAGATGCAATGTTAGAAATAATATTAGCAGCAGTCTGCATAGCAACCTATTATTATTGTTGCTAATACAGCAGGGGCAGCAGAAAGTTCTTTAGTTGCATGACATTTCAGTGATAATGCATGGATGGGCTTACTGCAATTCTAGTACTTTCATGGAGTGTAGCAGAAGTATCCATAGAATTTCAGATTGCGTTATTAGCGAATTATTAATAGCAGTATGCATAGCAAATCAAATTATGCTTTTAGTTGCGGCAGCAGTAGGTAGACTGTAGTTGCTAAAGTTTCAGTGACTAAAAATGGATGGTATGTGAATTCTTCAAGCGAATAGGCAACATTTGCATTTTATTTAAAAGAGGCTTATAGCATTTCTAAGTACCTTTGTGCAACTGTAGCAGCAGTATGCATAGTTATTCAAATCACATGCAGATCACAGCAGCATGCATAGCAAATTCATGTATGTTAGAAATAATAATAGCAGCAGGAAGTCAAATTATTGTTGCTAATATAGCAGCAGCAGCAGAAAGTACTTTAGTTGCTTCAAATTTTAGTGATAACGCATGGGGCAAGTAATTCTTTAAAGTGAAATAGCCATTTTTTCTTTGCTTATTTAACAGGGCTTACAGTAGATTTTACGAACTCTTCAAAGTGAAATAGGCATCATTTGATTGTGTTGCTTGTTAATAAAGACGCTTATAGCAATTCTAAGTACTTTTGTGCAGCAGTATGCATAGCTATTCAGATTGCTAGTTTAGTGATAGCAGCACGCATAGAAAATTCAGATGCAATATTAGAAATGTTAGTGTCACGTTGCACACATGAGGAATGAACGAGGAGACAAAGGTATACTCAAAATACAGTCTTTAATAAATCCAAACAAGACAGACAAGGCAAGGCACAGCAAGACAAGGCAGGGCTGACACACAGGAACACCGGGTGTAACGAGTAGACCAGACCAAAATGAACAGACCAGGCAAGAACTAAATACACATGAGCCCCTTTCGCACCGCTTTAGTTCCAGAACTAAAAGTACAGTACTAAAGTACTGGGACGATTTTGCGCAAACTATTTCCCAGTACCATTTAAAGGGTTGCATTCGCACCGACAGTGGGTACTAGGAAGTGACGTAAGCCGGTTGACAGCGATGTCATTTGTGCGCGGCATTTGTAGTCTTGTTTTAACTTCTTAATTTTGTCACGACACTGCTTAGCTGTGTGCTGGATACCCAGCGCCGCTAGCTGAGAAGCAATAGACGCAAATACCTTAATGTTACATTTTGTTCCTTCGAATTTCAACTGGATTTCCTCCATTGCATAAATGTTCAAAAGTGCCTGCACTTCAACGTCTGTCCATCTATCGCTGTTCTCCATTCTTGCGAAATATAAGTTGATGCAATGTTTACACAGTATGTGTTTACACAGCGTTTTAAATCATGGCGGGTGAGGGCGTTTTCGTGCGCGTTTAGCCAATCAGTGTACACTTACGTCACGATAGTTCCTATGGAACTGTTTTAGACCCTACTCTGAAGTAGGAGCTAATTTAGTTCCTCCAAACCGAGTTCCGGGAACTAAAATAGTTCCTAGTTCCCGCGGTGCGAACACGCCAAAAAGTGGGTAGTTCCACAATTAGTTTGGGTACTATGAAAAGGTTCCTGCGGTGCGAAAGGGCCTATGATAATTAACACACACACCTGAAATAAATGATAAACAATCAGACTTGACGAGGACAGGAACAGGAAGGACCAAATATGGGCAAGGAGAGGGAAACACATGACACATGCGACAGACATGACTGTGACATTACTCCCCCCTCCCGGAAGGGGGGGTGGGCGCTCTGGAGGCCCCCCAGGACAGACACAGACAGTAATACAGGAAGGCCTCCAGGATGGAACAGGAACGGACGCCATGCCGGATCAGGGATCTCAGGAGGCCATGGCGGTTCAGGGAGCACAGGGGGTCATGGTGGTGCAGGGATCTCCGGAGACCATGGCGGAGCTGGGAGCTCTGGAGGCAATGGCGGAGCTGTGAGCTCTGGAGGCCATGGCAGGTGGTCTTAGTGGCCGTGGCCTCGGTCCCCTTGGCCCGGCCACTACAGCCGGAACCCCTTGTACCCCCCAAAATTCCTTGGGGGAACATACGGGCTGAACTCAGGAACTGGAGCTCTCATGGGGCTGAACACGGGAACAGGAGCCCTCCGTGGGCGACACTCGGGAACAGATGCCCTCCATGGGCGAAACAAACACAGGACAAGACAATCCACAGGAACAGGAAGCCCTCCGTGGGCTAGGCTCGGAAGCTGAGGTCTTTACTTGGCATGACAGGAGATCCACAGCCCTCCCTGGGCTGGACGTGGAGTCAGGGGCCCTCACAGGGTTGCCTCAGGAACCGCTTCCATTTCTGCGACAAGGAGGCAGGCGGCTGGGAATGGCCTCCGTGGCCATAACCATAGGAGCTGCCTGCCCCAGACGAGTCTCCATGGACATGACATGGACATGACATGACGGATTAAAATGTTCCTGTGGACATGATACTTAAAAACGCCTAGACTCTGGTCAGGGGCTGGAGCCATCACTGGACTCTTGGTCAGGCTGGGAACGGCACTCCTGGCCGTGACATGTGAACTGGAGTCAGCAGCGACCGGCACGCTTGGGTGAGCCGCGGACAGCGGCGTGAATGAGTGAGCAAACAAAAAACTTTCAAAAACAAGTCAATTTATTATTTTTGCTAATATAGCAGCAGAAAGAGCTTTAGTTGCATGAAATTTTAGTGATAAATCATGGAGGGTAAATTGACTCTTTAAAGTGCAATAGGCATTTATTGCTTTGCTTATTTGACAGGGCTTACAGCAGGTGTTTTGCAGCAGAAGATTATGCTTGGAAAATTGTAATTAAATATTACAACTGCAATAGCTCGCGTAGTAAATTCCTACTACAACACTGTGAATATCAACAGCACGTATTTCAACTCGGTATTGAAATGTTAGTGAATATTATCAATAGCAGCAGTAGCAGAAGTTTTGTTGCGTTGGCAGTATCGCACTGCATACATTGCAGACAGCTTTACCTATCGTAACGTGTCTATTGACTTTGTCATGTGCTGCTCGCGTCTGGCGTAGACACTGTTTAGAGTAAAACAGGCATTCGCTTAGCTACTTATATGCCTAATTAATGGAGCTCACAGCAGTTCAGCCCTTTTGTACTTAATTTATCTGGGCTTCACTAGCCCAGAAACACATTTAACTCTGCTCACTAGTTTAAGCTATCTGGTCAACCGATCAGGTACACACAGCAATAGTTCACTAGCGTTAAGCCATTTGGCAAAGCAGGCCCAGGCTCACATAGATAGCAAACACACGGTCTCACGGCTCCCCGGAGCAGCGTAGCAGCAGCAATTCAGCAGCAGCGTAGCAGATCTATTCCGCCAAGACCAAATACATTAACATTGTCATATTCATCACCATGCTAAAATCTTCAGAGAGTTGTCATGATTGAACTATAAGAAATATATATTTATATATATTTAATTTACTTGTTTGAATTTTTAATATAGTTTATTTGTGAAAGATTCATTATGCAATCTATAAAAAATTATTTGAATTCTACTATTGAAATATAATAAGATCAGTTTTTAGTTAGTTAACTTTGTTTACTTTTAATATTAATTGTTATATTATTAACTAATATTAATTTAATATTATTGTTAATATATCATTGAAATATTTGTAGTCATGCATGGCATCATCATGTTTTGGGAACAAATGTATTAATTTAATTCATGTAATTACGCATTAGTTAATTTTTTTTATTATTTTATTTTGAATTTTTAAAATTAAAATATTTTTAATGGAATTTTTTGTCTTCCACTGCATAATTAAATAAATAAATAAATATTCTGTGTTTTCATTTAAATCAATAAATTGTTTTGGGAGCACATTTATTAACAATTATTATTTATTTGTTATTTATTTGTTTGTTTGTTGGTGTAATGTTATTTTTTTTTTATATATATATTTAATAGTTTTAATTTAGTCATGCACCTGCCCAAATAATTTCATTTATATATGTATATGTGTATAAATATATATATATATGTGTGTGTGTGTGTGTGTGTGTGTGTGTGTGTGTGTGTGTGTGTGTGTGTGTGTGTGTGTGTATATATATATATATATATATATATATTATACAGGTG
>CM077250.1:7248578-7411078 GCA_039654775.1 Spinibarbus caldwelli | reverse complement strand
AGTTCAATGTTATTACAGTTTAAAACAACTGTTTTATACTATGATAATGTAATTTATTCACATGATGCAAAGCTGAATTTTCAGAAGCCATTACTCCAGAATTTAATTCTAATATATTGTTTTCTTGAACATGTCATAGCTAGATAAACCAACAGGAGATCATGCTTCCCATTCGGTTGTCTAATATAAAATCTGGGTCCTGCTGTAACCTGTCACATATATCTGTCAGTACTGTATTTGACAGCATATACAGTCAGAAATCTTGCTTTTAATCTTTCGTCACTCTTGGACAACACTCTGCATCTTTGATTCCAGCTGGTCAGGCATTGCTTCCGAGAAAAAAAAAAAAAAAAGGTTAAAGAAGTGCTTCTGTTTATTATTTAGTGTATGCTATTAGAAAACTTGCCCTAGTCCTCTCTGTAAATAATTGATGAACTGTTGTATAAGTTACAGTTAGCAGATTACCGCCACTGGCATCGCACAGAAAAAGCCATAATGCTTTTATAGGGCTTAATTTCCACTGGATTATACATAAATAGCTTCTTTTTTCACATAATTGAATTGAAGGATTTAACAGTAGCTCAAACTCCTCATTTCACACGAGTATGCAGATCAGTTAATTGTTGCACAAAGGACAAATAGGGCAAAGCTTTCTTCCAGATTCATGCTCAATTTAATAGAGATTTTTTTTTTCTGTAACTTAAATAAAAAAAACAAAATTCACCCATGTCAATCTGGTTTAATTTTTAATGGTAATGTATTAAAAGTAGATTTCCTCCAGACTTACCTGCCCGAGGCATATGAAATTTTAAATACGCTAATGCATTATGCTTCAAATATCTCCACTCTCATTAATATCCATGATGCTCTATTGCACACGAACAAAGACGTTGACACTGCTTGGGAAAAGCTAGTCATAACTGAGCTGCAATTGTCACATTCAGAAAGTTAAATGGTAAATGTTATATTTAGAGCCGCAAGATTTGCAGAGAGCGTTGGAATAAACATCATATTACTCAATCAATCTGTTATGTTTTGCCATTACTTAGTAAAAGTGTTAGCTGATTTATCTTGCACCAGCTGAACTCACAGCTGCAATCAAGATAAATGAGCTTTTCTCTCATTTCCCGCGATACTTGTATTTTAACCATGTACCACTTAAATTTTCTTCATGACCTATGTAGTTAAAGGGTTACTCCACCCCAAAATGGAAATTTTGTCATTAATCACTTACCCCCATGTTGTTCCAAACCCGTAAAAGCTTCGTTCGTCTTCGGAACATAATTTAAGATATTTTGGATGAAAACCGGGAGGCTTGTGACTGTCCCATTGACTGCCAAGTAATTCTCACTGTCAAGGCCCAGAAAAGTATGAAAAGCATCGTCAGGATAGTCCATCTGCCATCACTGGTTCAATAAAGCAATAAGCCCCAAGAAGTTGTTTCTTGAAGCCGTGGTTTACAGTTTTATAAAAGTAATAAGCCCCGTGAAGCCATGGTTTACAGTGAATTTATAACAGTTAAGGGGGTTTTAGGCACTCCGCTTCGCATCGTACCTAACAACGCCCCTTAACTGTTATAAATTCACTGTAAACCACGACTTCACGGGGCTTATTACTTTTATAAAACGGTTATTCCATATGCTTAGTAAGGTTTCACAAAATAAAACAGAGCAAATAAGTGTATATTCTTGGATATTTGTTTGTCTGTTTGTTCATATAATCTTAGTAGTTTATATTAAAAATTAGCAGATTATATATATATATATATATATATATATATATATATATATATATATATTTAAGTTCTTAAATGTACTTTTCGATGGTGTAATGTTCTTTTTACCTTAAAAGATATGATATTTTTGTGATATGACCGTTTAAATGAATTAAAGTCATCTTACAACTTCCAAACATCATCTTGCACAAGAAGTGCTAGGCTAGACACTTTTCTTGGCACAGAGCTTGTCAGCCCCCCCCACCTCCCACACACACAATTTCCTCCTATGTTGCCTTTGTAAAGTTATACGCTCATCAGGGACACAATATTCTCACACAATGACCAAAATAACCCACTGGCATAACACTTTAGAGCTTGCTCATGGGAAGGACAGTCATGTGTTGCTAATTTGGGGTCTTAATATGAGGTCTTGCTGATGATGCTGGAAGGACTGAAGGCTATAGGGAAATGGTGTGAATGAAACGTTTCCAGCTCACTAGCTGAGCAGAACTATAGCTCATTTGCAGTTTTCTGAGTAGAAATGATATGGCTTCAGTATAAGGTGTTTTGAGAAGACAGCTGGTGACTGGGCAAAAATCATGTGTCATGAAGGAAGGAAGAATGAAGAGAATTCAACCCACATGTTTTAGTAAAACAAAAATGTTCCCTCGTGCCTACATATATCACAGTGAATCAGCACTGACAACAGTAGAAGGTCAAGGCAGTTTAGCCCCTGCTGGTAAATGATGTAACTGCACTATCATCCAGTAGCCAATTATAATATTAAAAATCTATTAAAAATATAAAATAAAATAAAATAAAAGGATATATATATACATATACATATATGTATATATACATATATATATATATATATATATATATATATATATACACACATATATATATATATATATATATATATATATATATATATATATATATATATATATATATATATATGTATGTGTGTGTGTGTGTGTCTCAAAGAAAGATAAAAATACTGCTGTGGACTTCGGTCACAATCATGTTCATAAAGTTGCATACACAAACTGCACTGACCTGACAAATTAATTAAGAGACGCTATTAGCCAAGCATGCCTTTTCCATAAAAAATAATGTTACTATGCAAAGTGCATAGAGTATTTTTGAGAAACCAAAAGGCCTTATCTTCATTCTCCAGACTGTTCTCATTCCCTTTGTGGGTTTCCTCTAATGAAGTATTGTTTGAAAGCTGTCCAAACTTGTACAAATTGATTTTGCTTCAAGTAAGTATTAAATGTCTGTATTAAAGGTAGATTATGGACCTCTATGAAGAACTGCAGATGTGCACTACTCAAAGACGTCCTGCAAGTGAATTTAAATAGATTGCTAAAATAGCTCAATTAATCATAAAACCGAATATTATTTAGGTTAAAAACAGCACAGAGCCAGGGCAGCACTTGTTCAGCAATAAATCTCACCGATAATGCACTTGGTTCAAACCCAAAAGCTGTTCTCATCATTTCAACATACAGCCCTGGTTAATGGGCTCTGTTTCTAATCAAGAATGACACCTTATAAGCTGGTCTATGCAGAATCTTCAACACAGACACTTCAGACAACTGGAAAATCCTTCATTAACAAAGTTATACATACTGTATCCCACCTTTTGCATTGTTTTATTAGATAAAAGTCTGCAGACTTCATCTGGAAATTCACTGAAGAGTGCTCGTTAAAATAATGTGATGACACTATCTTTTGTCTTTTCAGACTCAAGCGGCATGTCTATAGACCGGCTGCAGTCTGTCTGATCATTATCATATCATATTGCACACAAAAATCATCACAAGCTTTTTTATTTAAATAAATCAGTCTGCCTGGAAACAAAGTTATGTTTACAAGGGGCAAGGAATAAGTGAGGAAGAACTATTTTCTGGATTAAGCAAAGTTTGTCAGGTTAGTGGCACATCACATGGCTGGCCCCATAGTTTATCATAATGAACACTGTTTGCTATTCTCTGTTTCTTTTCAAGGCACAATCATTTATCTTCCCTTTTGTAATTCCTGATTCTGCTGGAGGTTGTCATGGAAATCGAAGCAGACAAAGCTGCCAGACTGGGGTCCAGTGAGGGATTGTGGGAGCCTGAGGTTGAGCTCAAAGGAAATAAGCATCAGCAACATGACTGTGAGAGATGAATCTAAGATTTATTCCGGGAATCCCTCTGATGGCAGTCATAATGGGCACAGGAGAAGGTGTGAAGTCTTTTTAATGGACGTATCGATCATTCCAGCATAAATATATGAAATTAAAAAGACAATAATACATAGACACATTTACCTAGGTTAGACAACATTTTGAAGCAAATGTAAGAATTGGTTGAATGAGTGTGAATTTAAATTCAACAATTCAATCAGAGTAATTTTATTAGCCCAACAATATAGAAATAATAATAATAAAAAAAAATTGTGACAAATTATGACTATTTATCCCCTGATATGTGAAAGACTTTTCATATTAGGCTGTTTTTTACTAAGCTGTCAAATAAACACAAAAATTAAAACATGATGTAATTATGCAGATTTTAATTCAGATTTTATTTCTAGGGCTGTCAAACCGATTAATCGCATCCAAAATAAAAGTTTGTGTTTACATAATATATGTGTGTACTGTTTATATGTTAAGAAATTTAAGAAATATGTAAATATTAATATACATATTAATATTCATATATGATTTATATTATATATAAATATAAATGTGTATTACACATATTTTGTAAATATATATGTGTATGTGTGTGTATTTATATACACATATGTGACCCTGGACCACAAAACCAGTCATAAGTAGCACAGGTATATTTGTAGCAATAGCCAAAAATACATTGTATGGGTCAAAATTATTGATTTTTCTTTTATGCCAAAAATCCTTAGGATATTAAGTAAAGATCATGTTCTATGGAGAGGTTTTGTAAATTTCCTACTGTAAATATATCAAAACTTAATTTTTGATTAGTAATATGCATTGCTAAGAACTTCATCTAGACAACTTTAAAGATGATTTTCTCAGTATTATTATTATTATTTTTTTTTTTTTTTTTGCACCCTCAGATTCCAGATATTCAAATCGTTGTATCTCGGCCAAATATTGTCCTATCCTAACAAACCATTTCAGATGATGTATAAATCTCACATATTCACATTACACAGTACACACACATATTATGTAAACACAGACTTTTATTTTGGATGCAGTTAATCACGATTAATCAATTTGACAGCCCTATTTCATATTGCACCTAGGGGTGTTGTGATATACCGATATTGACGATAGTTGGAATATTTCAAAAATGAAATATCGTTATCATGTTAATTAGGAGTGTTGTAATGTACCGGTATTGCTGATAACCATGATAATGTAATTTGTCATTCATACATTTGACATCATCGCACAGAAAGTCCACAAGGGAGACTCACAGAAGAAATAAAAAAAAAAATGACTTAATAATAATATTATTATTAATATTCATTTATTATAATATTTGTAATTATTATAATAATATAATTGTGTAGAGAAAAATCTAATATCGTGACAGCCCTAATTCACCTCAAAATATCTACCAACATTATTTCAATTGATATATATACACTTATACATTCCCTTTAAGTATACATTAAATTAAATATACATTATACATGTAAATTAATTAATTTTGGAAGCTCAAAGTGGAAGCATACCTCATTTCCAACTTCAATTCCATTCGAATTCTCCTGTTGAGTATTCCGTTCAATTCAGTTCAAATTCACTTTCTTGATTTCGTGTTTGTGGCTGTCAACAGTCAAACGCAGAGTAACCATATTTCCTGCATATAAAAATATCCCATTTTCCTGTGCACCACAGGCTACTGCAAATCACAAACAATATTCAGAAGCGCCACTAAAGTGCATAAATCTCCCTTAGATGTCTCAAATGGCTCAGTAAATGTATGATGAAGCTTGTAATAACAATAATGAACGTTTTGAGTAAAAGTGGTCTGGAGTTCTGGTGGATAATAGCACCAGCTGCAGACAGCAGGGATTCTGGGTACAAAGATGTCTGTGATGAGCTTTTTCTTCTGCGTCTTGCCTGTATTAGTTGAGTTCTTAGTTATAATGCAATAATACAATTCATAAATAACTTTTAATTTGAAGAAAAGCCAAGTCGACACTTCAAAACTTAGAAAAAAGCTGATGAAGGAATTTAGTAGAACAATAGTTTGCTTAATGGAATTTATTAACAGCTTTCTGAGCAAACATTCATAATCCTGTTCTAAACATAAAAAGTATCAAATCTGCAGGTTGAAAAGTGCATCCAGAGAAGGCTCTATTGTGGTAACAATGATGTGAAAAACCTGTACTGTGCTCATGAGGCATATTAAATGGACTATCATCGCAAGTCATTAAGCACAGTTCAGCCATTGCATTAATTTGATATCAATACAAAAAACAGCTTTAAAGATCATGCGGTGTGATCCAGGAGTGCTTTTATTTCACTTTATATGAATGCAGATTTGTCCGGGGATGAAAAATTCCCTCACCAATCCATCTCGTTGATCCATGCACATTAATTAGGCACACCTGAGCTGAGCGCTGACTCCATTCTTTTGCATCTCAACTTGTTTTGTAGACCATAACTATAGTGCAGCTCCTAAAAGCAAGTTAGTTATTCAAATAAATAATAAAACTTGCAATTAATGTTTTATTTAATGAACAGTGGAGAAGTAAACTCTTTGTAGTGCACTACAAGCTCGTTATGTCACTATACATCATACTAAAGCATGTGGATCTTTCTTTAAATATAAAGCCACATTATAAAGACGCTGTTCAAATGATTCTCAGTAAAACACCTGCAGTCGTGCTGTTTAAGTCCATTTTAACAAGCCCCTCAGGGGTATGAATTATTTGGAATACTACTTTTCTAAGACCTTCGTGATTTAAACTGTGGGTTTGCATACAGTATAAACCTTTCCGCAGGGGGCTTATCATAGTGCATGGAGTATGTTTTTAGCCTTCTTTTTGGTCTTCTATAGAAGTGGGATTATAAATATAAAGTTGCTTGGTGTGAAGCCTTTGTGTGTGTGCTTCCATCCAGTTAAAGGTCCTTTCAGAACAATGTGAAATACTGTACTTTAACATGAAGAATTATGTGGTCATTTACAAGGAAATGACTGGGGATGTAGTTTACATGTCTGCTCTTAACTATAAGAGGCCTTGTCATTGTAAATCTGCTCTCATAAAGTAATATCATTAAAATTACATTAAGCCCCAGCTGCTTCTTTTTTATCTGTTGTGACATCATGTGATAGAACACAGTACCATATTTCCTCTTGTATGTTTGATGTATTTTCCTTTCTTTCTATATATCTGTTCGCCCATCTGTCTATTGTTTGCTCTATTTATTATTCTATCATTCACTCTATCATCTGTCGATCTATCTATCTATCTATCTATCTATCTATCTATCTATCTATCTATCTATCTATCTATCTATCTATCTATCTATCTATCTATCTATCTATCTATCTATCTGTTACATGTATCCATACTGTTAATTACTTGGTTACGTCAGTGCTCTCTACCATGCTGAATATAAAACAGAATACAGACTAACTTTAATACTCATGCTCCTTAAAAGACAAAATCAATGATGGGCATTTAAAGACATAGGTTGTTTGTTTTCCCATCTACACTGTAATTAATGTTATGCTCTGTGAATCTCTAATTACTGTGATTTTCTCTGGCAGTGAGGCAGAGAGCAGAGAAAACTCTGACAGCTATCAGCATATGCATTCTGGAAGGAGAATTTCTGTCATAAATCCACAGAACATATACTGTGTACATAGTCAAAAAGATTGACAACCTTTTTGTCATTGAGTTTTTAATCTATGTGTCGTTTGTAGGGAATGCAGCTTGTTTGTTTAAGTGTTACTGGAGTCCTGCTTTGAATGAGTTGTATTGACAGCTAAAGCAGCTGGTTAATTGCCCGTGGATTAGCAATGCCACTCATTCAAAGAACTGGCAGGAAATCTTAAGTATTCAATGTAATTACTTACACGCTGCATAAATCTCTTCTAAACCCTAAGAAATTATGAAGTTATGATTATAATATTTATCACATACATTGATAATAATGAGAAATGTCTCTTGAACACCAAATCAGCAAATTATAATTATTTCTGAAGGATTATGTGACACTGAAGAGTGTAGTAATGATGCCGAAAATTCAGTATTGCATCACAAGAATAAATGATATTTTACAGTATATTTAAACTGAAAACAGCTATTTTAAATTGTTTCTGTTTTTACTGTATTTTTGATCAACTAAACGCAGCTTTGGTGAGCATAAGAAACTGAACAGTAATTTCTGAACAGTAGCGTGTATTATAAAAATGTATAAGTAAGCATACATCCCTAAGTGTAAATTATATAGGCAGTTAATACAGTCATTTTAAACTTCCTTTGAGTAATGTCATGGGACAAACCGTGCTCAGAGGTGAGCTAAACACTAAAACATGTAGTTTATACATTGTACAATATTCAGTCTACAATCTTCAGTCATGTGCGTTTTCTAATAACTTCCCATGCAGGTGTTACATGCTTTACCTGACAAATAGTCTCTTTAATCAGAACATGGAACGTGACCTACTTGTTTGAGTGGGTCTTTATCAAAGTTAGAGATGTGAACAGGAACTGGATCAAGCCTCTAATGAGAACCATGTTTGTTTGCGCCGTGGAGTGGCAATTGTTCACCATCCATCCCAGCCATGTCTTCACCTGCAGTTTCTCCTGCCATTACAGGCCATTAATCTTCAGCAGGAGGTGCGGTGATCTTGAACTAAATATAGGCGTGAGTCTGTGGGTTTGTGCAGAGCTGCTGAATGACTGATCATTGGTTGTGGGATTATTCCTCTGAAAGCTACACTTCTCTTCCTCTCATTCGCTCCATGGATCAGGCTTCTGTGCAGGGCTTTCCTTTTTTTTTTTTTTTTTTTTAAGTACAACACATGGGACGATACCCTTCACATCTTGTGAGGGGTGATTAGCATAGTGGGATGTGTGAATGCTTCAGACATGTTTTTATTGCTTTCTTCTAATAACAGTGTTATGTTTGGCTTTGGTTTGTTGAAAGAGACTTTAGATCATCTTCTTTGGAATATGAGTTGTGATCCAAAGGTCTGTCTTCATATATATATGAAGACTTCAAAAGATGCAAAAACCTCTAAATCCATCTGAGATTTTTCTGAGATTTTTCCTTTTAAATAAGCTTCTTCTATATATATATATATATATATATATATATATATATATATATATATATATCAGGCTCATATGTTTAGGTTCAGTAATTTCACTTTAATGGCAAAGAAATGATTATTAGTCAGTTATTGAATGCCTTATTTTCAAAAATGTCCAATGATGTTTATATTCATATCATTTACAAATTCATTCATTCATTCATTCATTTTTTTTAGTTAGTTTCTTTCTAGTTAGTTAATTTATCTATAAATCTATAAATCTAAAACGTTTTTTATATTTACTTGTGATGCACATTGAGCTGAATTGTATCTGTAAGATGTGTAATACAAATTCAATTTGTTTATTATAGTAATTTAAGATAAAAGAAAAAGTAATTTTCCTTTACTATTTTTAAATATATTAAAAATGTAAAACAATTTAAAAAATATGTAAATGTAAAAATATATTTCTTTCACATTTAATTGGATGGCACAGTTTTACACATAACAGAATAATTTATGGAATTTTCATCGAAACATCAAATAGTGGTGTTTCCTATAGTGATGCTATGTGATCGCTTCATGTACTCTTTGTACTATAAAGCAATCCTCTAGCATGCCCTAGCAGCCACCTATACCCTTTTCAGAATATATTGTAAGCCCTACTTTAGTAGAGAGAGCTAGCTTGATTAGTTTATTATTGAAATTGTTGTACTGTTCTAGGAACTTACATTGAGAGCTGCCTGCTTTTGCACACAGACATACAATGTAAAGCTAATGGAAGGGCTATCAGATGTCAGAGGGTTTTAGCCTGGCTGCTTCAGTCACCTGGGAACTGATTCTTATATTAATACAAAGCCGATTAAGTCTCTACCACTGGCCCCTCACGTAAAAACCTGCCTGGATTCAATGGCACCCTGATATGATAGTATTACAGATATATGCTGACCAGACCTTTGCTCTCTCTCTCTCTCTCTCTCTCTCTCTCTCTCTCTCTCTCTCTCTCTCTCTCTCTCTCTCTTCTTCTCATTCTCTGTCTTCTGTCAAGGTCAGGCCTGTAGCTTGACACCTCTGCAGATCTTCCCGTCATCCACATGCAGCTGTGGGCCTTATTACAGCAACTGACATAGCATGATACAGAAAAGCTATTTTTAATGACAAAATCAAAGCACTAGAATATGGAACAAGTAATATGAAGTCATCCGAGAGAAAGAACTGCATATATTAACACTGAACAAACTGGCAAATCAGCGCATATATCAGATATTACATTATCTCATTCATAGCATTTAGTTTTGGCATATGGAAAATTTAAATGCCAAATGAGACACTATGTGAACCTGTGGAAATAGCTCTGGAGTGAAATTAACATTTGAAAAGTATTAATATTGTAATATTACTGTTATAGAGAATTATTAGTATATTATTGCAATTTAAAATAACTTTTCTATTTTTCTTTTCTATTTCCTGGTCATATGCTAATTTGGTTCTTAAGAAACATTTATTATTATTATTATTATTATTATTATTATTATTATTATTATTATTATTTATAAATATGTTTAATATATAAACATTACATATTTTCTGAAATGTATACATGCATGTGTGTGTATTTATATATACATAATAAATATACACAGTACACACATATATTATGTAAACAAAAACTTTTATTTTGGATGTGATTAATCACGATTAATCGTTTGACAGCATTATTACTAATGTTAAAACCAGTTGTGCTGCTTAATATTTTTTGTGGAAACCATGATGTATTTTTATTTTTATGGTAATATTTTTTTTATGAGTAGAAAGAATAAACAAGCAAACAAGCAAATAAATAAATAAATAAGAAAGTGTGAATTTATTTGAAATAGAAATCTTTTGAATCTTTTATAACATTATAAATGTTTAAAATCTTTTTACTCTCACTTTTGATCAGTGTGATAATAAATAACATAAATAAATAAATAATCTTGAACTCAAATGTGCATGATGAAAGTATATATGTGTATGAAATAACTGCTAATATTTCAAATATTTCAAGACTTTTAGACTACAGTCCCAGTTTTTATTGGCTGCTGTTGAGATCTGCTTGTTTTTATAGACCATTCTGTGGTATTCCATGCAACTCTGGGCCCTGTGAGACTGTCTATATGACCTATACAATATCCTGGCCCTCATGACAACAACTACCTATTTTGTAAATGGCTGCCCTTGTATTCTTGCCATTGTACACAGTTTATGAAGGACCATTTTTGTGAAACAGGACACAGGCAACTCATAAAGTTAATAGTTAAAGGTGATTTGAGAGACAAACCACATGGGAAAGCATCTCTTTCCAACTCGCAACCACTCGCTTGTAGGACCTTCTTTCACAGTTTATTAACCTACTTTCATATGCACATCCATTCAGAAAAGCAATCTCAGACCAAGATGGGAGAAAGAAAGGCGATTTCTTTGAAGGTCTGCTCTCAGTCTGAAGGTGGATGATTATGCACACGACGCTCACATCTCTGTGCTCCAGTGCAGCTGAATTAAATTCTGGAATCAGATGTTTTTATTTGAAACGAGCCTGTGGCCTCTGAAGATAAGAATGGACTTTTTCTTTCTTTCTAGTTCACTAGTCATGTGAGCAGAAGATTAAGCTTGGATGTGTGAACACAGTGCTTGTTGTTGAGTTAACATTTAAAGAAGTCTTGTGGGGAGTTAACTAAGAATCAATTAATTCACACATGCATTTTACTCTAAGCACCAATGTACGGAAGGAATTATGCAAATCATACACCAACACAAACACGCCCAAAATTTTAGAGCAGAATGCAATTTGCATGGTGCAATTCCCAATATCACAGGAGTTGTACATTGTGAAGGATCCAGCAGACTATTACAATCTGCCAGAATGACTGCCAGCATCTCTCCAATGCACAAAGTGCACTCGAATACACCACACATCTGGATATATGCCAGGTTATGTTGTCTTCTCCATCATTTGATCATCATTTGGTAAATTATTCTCAACATAATCACTAGAAAATGTACATAAACATCTCTTTTAAATAAAATCATGTTTACACACCTGCTTTCTGTGTGCTGTAACAGCATGACATTAATTGCACCAGGACAAAAGCAATGAGTTTTGTGAGTAAGGCTCATTTTATAATGAGCATAATTTACATATAAGGCACATTTATGCTAAAGAATGACAGTGACTTCATTTAAATATGGTGAAGCACTATTTCAGGGCATTTAGGACCTGGTTAAGTTAGACTGCGGCAGGTTAGTAAATAAGACAAGATGATTTTGGTGCTAAAAACACTGCACACAAATGTACCATTTTCAACCAAAAATGGCAAACTTTTAATGCGCTTTTGCCATCCATTTACACAACAATGGCATTTTGGGGGCCTGAACATGCAAACTTTTTCAAATGGGTCTCTGTGTAAACTACAAAATATGGGAATTTGTGAAAGCAGTTACGTCATGCGCATGCTTATTACATATTCAGTCAATAAGTTTTGCACAGGCAGCTTCTTTACAAAAAAGAGACATCGCCAGCTACTGGCCTGGCATGCATAATACAGTGTTTTTTAGCCATTTTTGCAGATTTAGTCATTTGACATAATTGTCGTTCAAAAAAGCATGTATATGTAGATATACAACAGTTCTTTCGGGTCCTTGAATCTGATTGGCTGAGAGCCTTTTCCAGGCATGCGATATTCTAGTGATAACAGAACTCCAACCGTTTCACTGTTTCTATCACTCCACTTGCAGTATTTCTCACAGCGAGTGTCATGGCAGACTCCCAAATCCACTATAATTTTTTATAAATAATACTGTTTTTGTGTCATAGATGTGGTTTTAAGATGTTTTTAATAGGCATAAAGTCAATTTGAAAATCTGATATGAGCTCCAGGGCGTCAGCTGCCGTTCAGCACTCATGATCTCGGGGAAAGCAGTCTTACCTCGGCAAGATCTTCTGGAATTTGTCGCTGGCTCTGATGTCTCTGTAGTGGTTAAACATGATATATTATTTGTTTTGGGTAAATCTAACAGGAAGCCGTTGGTCTCATTAATCTGTTATTTGTTCCAGAGCAAATAGTTTTGGCTGAGGGCCAAAATGTTATGAAGTCTCATAACATTATATTTTATATAACTTTAATGCTGTATATCAGAGCAAACTTTTGTATGAATGCAATATCACATGAGTAGCTGTGTGCTATGGCTGTATATCAGCCATATCACATTGCTTCTCGTGCGATATTGCTCATATACTATATATTAGTTTAATTAATTTTAATTAATTAATTTAATTGTTTTTTGGTTTTTTTTAACAGAAATGTTGGCAGCTGGCTGAAATAAACATTTTCTATATTTTGTTTTATTTCAGTCTAAATTTATTTTATTTCAGGTAATCAATATGTTTGTTCAGTTGTTTAATTTTAGTTTCTGCTTTATTTTTAGCTAACTATAATAACCCTGGTACACAAATGTGGTGCAGCTGTTTCATTAATATATTAGGTTTCCATGTTTGCAATTAAAGATTGACGACTTGGAAATGCAGTTTCAGACAAAAAAAAAAAAACAAAAAAAAAAACTGTCTGTTTATATAGCATTTAAATGAAAGCAGGTGTATTGATTATCTTTAATTTCTTAGTGTTAGTAGGAACATCTAGGGAAATAAGAAAATTCTTTAATGTGTTCCAGATCAATATGTTAATTATATTTCGTTTAACATTCTATTAGGTGGCTATCAGCAGCTCTACACTCCTCTAAGTGACTGACCTTTCTTTTATGTCATTTATTGATCTTTTTAGCTGCATGATGGCCAACAGAATCACATTTTTTACTCATTTCTTTATACCTCCCACTTATGACGCCATATTGACATGTTTTGGGTTGAAGAGCCTCAATCAAGGAGTTAGAGACCAGCGTATGTTAACTCCAGCATTCACAAAGCACATAATGCTCTGTAGCGTATAAGCTATATGGCAAGAAAGGACTATTGACAAAGAATGAGAAGATGCAGTTGGTGGCTGAGAGGCCGTTGACAGATGCCATTGATTAATTCCTGGCCTTGCGATCATGTATCTGACCGTGGGTGTGGTACTATGCCGTTAAGTGAGGACTGTGAACCCGATGCTGTTGGAAACACGACCATTCAATGGCGTAACATGAACAAACTGAACACAAAACCTCTGCGTCGAACACGGCCCAGATTACAGCAGGATCTTTAGAGATTCAATCATGTCTGCTAAAGGGCTGTGAGTGGAATGCACTAGATAAATCACAGAGAATATGATCCTGCAAAGACACACTCAAGGACAGCCGGCCACTTAATTCTATGCATATCATTTTGTTTTAATGGTAGGCGGCAAAGTGTTTAAACTGTTTGCATTTTAATAGCATCTGTATTGGAAGAGAAGATGAGCTTGAATGAATATTAGAGTGGTCTATTTTACAGCCCGTTCCTCAGGGGACATCCTCAGCCCAGCGGTATTTGTCACGCTCCGTATGGAGATAGGGATTTTAAAATATGGAGCCAACTTCATTTGGGAGGGTTTATCCTTCAGCTGAAATTGAATCATAGCTGTGCATGTAGCATCATATAATTCACAGGTATAAGCAGTATCATCTTACACCAAGCCTGAACAAACAATTTTTTTGGTTACACTTCATAATATTTGAAATATTATAGTGCTGAACAGCACAGTATTGTTCAGTTCACTGTTCTGTCCACAGTACTATACATATTCAAAAAACATATGAAGCATAATGATACAATTTATATAATTAAATTGTTTATTGTTATTATTATTATTATTGTTGTTGTTGTTGTTGTTGTTATTGTTATTTTATATATTATAAAGTGTTTATAATTATTTAATATATTATTAAGTGTTTATTTCCTTCTTTAAAAATATTACCATGATGAAATGAAATGTGTAAATATAAAACATAAAATTATAAAATATAATTATATATGAAATATACATTTTATTAAATTAATTTTTAATCAAAAGAAAATACTATATTTTATTAATAAAATAAAAAATGATTTATTATAATTATTCTAAATAAATAAATTATAATTGTGTGTTAACAAATGATAATATTGATCATTAAAAAATCTATACAAATAATATAATGCTGAACAGCTCTGATGTAGTACTGATGTATATTTAGGTATATACATATACATATACAAACATGAATTTTATATATTTAATTTATTGTTTAGTGATGATAAAAATATATTATTAACATTACGATTTCATTTATTTTTAAAATTATTAAAAGTATTTCATTCTTTCAGAATATTACAATGAAATTAATTTCTTAATATTTTTATGAATTTTATTAAATTATAAACATTAATTGTTTATTTTTTATTATTCCTTTTTCATACTATCTCTCTCTCTCTCTCTCTCTCTCTCTCTCTCTCTATATATATATATATATATATATTCAAAATAGTCTCTCAGTTTGGTTCACTAGGCTACACAATCATGGGGAAGACTGCTGATCTGACAGTTGTCCAGAAGACAATCATTGACACCCTTCACAAGGAGGGTAAGCCACAAACATTCATTGCCAAAGAAGCTGGGTGTTCACAGAGTGCTGTATCCAAGCATGTTAACAGAAAGTTGAGTGGAAGGAAAAAGTGTGGAAGAAAAAGATCTGAGAGAACCGCAGCCTTATGAGGATTGTCAAGCAAAATCGATTCAAGAATTTGGGTGAACTTCACAAGGAATGGACTGAGGCTGGGGTCAAGGCATCAAGAGCCACAACACACAGACGTGTCAAGGAATTTGGCTACAGTTGTCGTATTCCTCTTGTTAAGCCACTCCTGAACCACATACAACATCAGAGGCGTCTTACCTGGGCTAAAGAGAAGAAGAACTGGACTGTTGTCCAGTGGTCTAAAGTCCTCTTTTCAGATGAGAGCAAGTTTTGTATTTCATTTGGAAACCAAGGTCTTAGAGTCTGGAGGAAGGGTGGAGAAGCTCATAGCCCAAGCTGCTTGAAGTCCAGTGTTAAGTTTCCACAGTCTGATGATTTGGGGTGCAATGTCATCTGCTGGTGTTGGTCCATTGTGTTTTTTGAAAACCAAAGTCACTGAACCCGTTTACCAAGTAATTTTGGAGCACTTCATGCTTCCTTCTGCTGATCAGCTTTTTAAAGATGCTGATTTCATTTTCCAGCAGGATTTGGCACCTGCCCACACTGCCAAAAGCACCAAAAGTTGGTTAAATGACCATGGTGTTGGTGTGCTTGACTGGCCAGCAAACTCACCAGACCTGAACCCCATAGCATAGAGAATCTATGGGATATTGTCAAGAGGAAAATGAGAAACAAGAGACCAAAAAATGCAGATGAGCTGAAGGCCACTGTCAAAGAAACCTGGGCTTCCACACCACCTCAGCAGTGCCACAAACTGATCGCCTCCATGCCACGCCGAATTGAGGCAGTAATTAAAGCAAAAGGAGCCCCTACCAAGTATTGAGTACATATACAGTAAATGAACATACTTTCCAGAAGGCCAACAATTCACAAAATTTATTTTTTATTTTTTATTTTTTATTGGTCTTATGAAGTATTCTAATTTGTTGAGATAGTGAATTGGTGGGTTTTTGTTAAATGTGAGCCAAAATCATCACAATTAAAAGAACCAAAGACTTAAACTACTTTAGTCTGTGTGCATTGAATTTATTTAATGAGTTTCACAATTTGAATTACTGAAACAAATGAACTTTTCCACGACATTCTAATTTATTGAGATGCACCTGTATATATATATATATATATATATATATATATATATATATATATATATATATATATATATATATATACAATATTGATAGTATGAAAAACGAATAATAAAAAATTCATTTTATCAGCATTATCACACTGCAGTGTGTAATGTGTGATTGGCCTTTGGAGACTTAAAAGATGCTTTGTTTACATATATGGGCCATGGTGGAAGCATGATAAGACTGAATGCAAATATAACTATCAAACTTCATGCATTAAACATGCAGTGCTTTTCTTTAAAAGCTTTTAAAGCATTTCCAGATTATGCTGTATAAAAAGCAATTACGTAACTAACCATTAGAGACACCACACTGATAGACAAAGTGCAGTATGAGTACTGCAAGGAGATTATTGCAAAAGTCATTTCAATAGAGCCCATCATTTATGTTATTCAAATACAATACAACCTCTTCTAATTCACAGTTACACAGTGCCCAGTTAGGAATAATGACCTTTATTTTCTCAAACACTGGATGCACAACTCCTGAAAAAAAGGAACATTATCTCTATTTGACTGTCTCTGTAATTAAAGCATCAAAACATTTACAAATTATGATATTTATAATGTCAGTAAACAATTATGCTATCCTAAGCAGTATAGTCCATTAAATGATTATAGAAGAAACTTACTTACACTAATACAGAATTTAACTGATGTTTGCTCACAGGTGTGCGTGTGTATGTCTATATTTATTTTTAATTATAGAAAATTGTGTGTGTGTGTCTTGAATTATATTTTGCTCAGTTTGTTATATTTAGTCAAAACAGAATGTGGCTCAAATTACATTTATATATTTATAAAATGTAGATTTTTATATATGTAGTACGTAAACTTAATTGATGTGAAGACTCTTTTCATCAAAGACCAGTTAAAATGTTAACATATTTAGACAAATACTGTACTGTTAAAAATTTTAAATAACTATTTTTACTACTATTCTAGGCTATTTTTCAATGATTTTGCATCCAGTCTAATCATATTTAAGAACCAAAACTATCCATTATATATTGGACATTATAAAAATGATGCTGTATTTCCAGTTCCAAATTCTGACTGGATGTCCGCTATCTAATATTAAAGTAAACTTATAGTCAGTATAAAGAACTATATTGCTTGGCAGATGAACTGTTTATTTGTGTATTTACTAGAAATTGGTGTGTGGTGACCTTCCCCTATATCCTGCTTCAGGCATTTCATATTTTAGGCCATGTGAGAAATGACAGTAAATTCCAGCAGGAGAGCAGCAACAGCAACTCTCATTGCTCCTTAGCATCACAGGAGCAAATGACTTACTTGTTCAAAATACCGAAACAGAGTCTATGAGGAAAAACAACATAAAAGGCTGGCGCATCCCAACTCGGTGTTACTGATACTAGATGCTGCAGTCTATCAGGTCAATGACAAATTGCTAATAATTTGCATCAACAACCTGTGCTGCGGAGCAAGAAGCTGGTTATAAGACAACTAAGCTGCAGTCACCTATAATTAGGCACTGGCAGCTCCTTTTTTGTGTGGCGCCGAACTAGTGTTTTTTTAAACGGTGAATAAAAGAATAATTGAACATTGTATAATGAGTGTGTTGTGAAGTGAGTCTGTTAGTAGGTGGATGAGAGTGGGTGTGCAGGGCTTTTGGCTTCCTCTGTTTAAATTGAATATCTCAACAAATGCAGCACATGGGATCGTTAGAATGAAGGCCGCAGATTATATTCAGATTTTAATCGATTCAGGACTCAAATGAGCTGAGCTATGAGACAAAGAGTTACAGGGCTCACTGATGTGTAGACTGTGTTCTCGCTGAGGCCGTAATGGTCGCGTCAAGCTGTGCTTTTTACAGATGGCACTTTATACTTATATAGTCCACTCTGGTGTTCTTTTTTTTTTTTTTTTTTTTGTCATGAGATCAAGTAGAGATGTTAGATAAACTATTATCTAACATGACATTAACCTAACACACACAGTAGCTGGTCCTGAAAATCTCCTAAAATAGTGATTTTGGCCTGTCCCAACAGAGAGGTCTTGACCACCTTGACTGTAACTAAATATTAAAGGAATAAATCACCCAAAATGATATTTTGCTGAAAATTTACTCACTCTCATGCCATCCTAAATGTGGATGAGTTTATTTCTTCACCGAAAAAGATTTTGAGAAATTACATCATTTGCTCACCAATGGATCCTCTGCAGTGAATGCACTGTTATCCCTGAAATTGTTTTAACCCAAATTAATTAAGTACACTAAACATAAAAATTAACATTTTTTTATGTAGTACTGAATTTTTTGAGTTAGGTGTACGATTTAGATGATTTTCCTCACTCTATTGAATGTTTTAAGTTGAATCAACTCAACTAAGCTTATTTGAGTCTGTTGCCTATGGCAACGAAATGAGGAACACAAAGAAGCTGATGGTCTGAGCTGCTGTTTGAACTGATGCCTTGAGGGCGCACATTTCTGTCAATGTTTGCTGGTGAGTTGAAACTCTTTCTTTCTTTACCTTTTGCTCTGAAACCATTATTAATAAATGAAACGTATAACAGTTAGCTAATAAAAAAAGATATATATAATTTAAGACTGCATGAATGTTGATTGCAAACCTTTCGCCATGGTCTTTTAAGGTTCGGCTTTTTTTTTTTTCTTTTTTTTTTTTTTTTACTTTACTTTTGCGAGTAATGCATTATACAAACACGCTTATATTGAAAAGCTTCGTGCATGTGCCGGATATTAGCCCAAGAAATGCAATCTCTCATACACATAGTGTTAGTTAGTTAGCTGCTGAATACATTTAATTTAATACCAAGTCTTTTGTACCATGTAATAATAGTTTTAAACTATTTTTTATGCTGGAACAAAATGCAAAAACAACAACAATTGTTTAGAAAGTACATAGAAATTAAAGCAGCTCATAAAGGTTGTTTTATAAGCTTTTGCTGTATGGCCTCCTGAGATGGACACTCAAAGTTTCCTAAAGGTTAAGCACGTTCTTTCGCTGAAAATTTGTTGAAAAAGGGAAAAATTAATTGAAAATGCTTTTATTTTTAAGAGTTACAGGCCCAGTTTTGTACCATATCCATGTAAAGTGCCAGCTGGCTTGACTGCACTGCTGTACATGTGCCAATCACTGACCATTGACCGTTCTCCTCCCACACACATACACACTTACTCTCACCATGTGCTTAAGTTACTGACAGTGATAATTAGGCATTCAGAATACCTACTTACCAACACAAAAGCTGTCCTTATTGTAATAAATGTTATAAAAGAACTGTTTAAACTCAAAAAAGCTGCTCTAACTATTCATCATAAAACACTATTCTGCATAGGACAGAATGACAAATTCTGAGTGATGATCATTGTTATATTAGTGTCCTTAATAAATCATCTGAACACTGGCTGTATTTTCAGACTGAATGTGATGGAGTATGTCTCAAGACGCAAACAAGATTATATATCACAGATCAATGTTATTTCATGAAATACAATAAATTAAGACCAGTGTACAACTTATTGAGTTCATAGAGTCAAAAACACAAGAAAAGAAACACTATATTTGCTTTGCTATCATCACTAATAATTCTTGTTTTGATGAAAGTTATTATTATATCTTGCAGATAAATGTTTTAAGACTGACATATTCCCAAGACTCTGCTTAGCGATAATCACAGAGGCGCTTTGTCAAATGTCATTGCAGCATTGAGAAGCAGCATTGGATATCAATGAGGTGTTTCATCTAAAGGCCAACCATTACAGTATACAAGCTCCTTAAATGTTTCTATTGTTAGAAAGGCTTTGAAAGATGCAGAGGCCTGCCGAGACGCCAAAGATGCTCTACCGAGGGTCACTAACCACATTTAGCCAAGCAGGAGATAGAATCTCCTGTAATATAGATCATCTATATTGATAAGCTCCATTAATACTAATATATTCAACAATCAGGTTGATATTTTTAGAGCAGGACCCTGGAATTCAAACCCGGGTTATTGCACCGGAGAATGACACCTGTCAGCACGGCGTAATAAGGAAGAGCTTCAATAATTAACGGAGAAAGGTAAAATGTACTCACCCTTCACTGATACGGAATACATGAATGAGTGATGAGCTCCTTTCTTGCCTGTCCTTTCCTGTAGGACAAAGGTATACACATCAATTCAAATATTGGCTTTAATAACATAATTTGGTAATGATTGCCTCATTATTCGGTTTTACTAGCATCTCACATTTTCATGAAGTTTTATAAAACAGCTCAGATAGATATCCGCAATACATTTTAGCTCTTTGTCATGTACTGTGACACTATAATGCAGCTTGTTCTCTATTTCACTAAAAAAAAAAAAAAAAAAAAAAAATTATGAGACCTAAGATGCAAAGACACAGACCATCATCAGTCAATAAATGTCTGTTTTGAGTTTTGATCGATGTCTTCAGATGACAGCTCAGAGATTAATGGTCCAACTAGGGAGGTTTTACATTATTTCCTATCATTAGCACTGCAAAACAGTTTCTTTCCTTTACTGATGTATTTCATGTTTGGTTTGGTTTTGGATGAGTGGTTGAATATGACACTTCTGAACTCCTTTTGTCTCTCCTCCTAGAAATGCATTTGCATTTTTCTAGAGGAAGAAACATTTGCATTTAAAACATACAGAAATTGGGTTTCGTTACCATTAGCTATTTATTTATGTACTTTGCAAAACATTACACTGAAATGAAATATATCATTCTTTTAGATGTTTATATATATATATATATATATATATATATATATATATATATATATATATATATATAATTTTAATTTTTATCTGGATACTTGCATGACAGCATTAATAAAGTTCAGTAAGATAGATTCAGTAAAAGATTCAGTTCATTCAGTGAAAGAATTGTCAAACTAGTAACATAAGAGAAAATGACTCATTCAAGAAACAACTCAAACGAGTCATATGTTGATTAAATAAACTACACTGCTCTTCTTGAGCTGTGTTTGTTTTTCGACTACAGGACGTGCACTTTTTTTTATCTCACCACATTCGCAAACTTACATTCCCAATTCAGGGAAAATATAATTATTGTTTGTTTATATCGATCTCTCTTTGGCCACTCATATGATGTCCTTCAAAGATAGGCTGCTTAGAACAGCGTTCAATAGAGAGGATTTCACCACTGGTAGATAGGTTCAGTTAAAAAAAAAATTAAATAAATATATATATATAAAAAATAAAAAAAAATCACCTTTCTAGATTGAATTTGTATCCTGAAAAGAATCTATCATTTAACCTGAAAGCTTTGGCTGGTGGTGTAAAAGTAGTGCATTAGAATTCACTGCACGTTTATTCTATTTAAATGGATAGCTATTAAATGAACTGTCGGATTCTTCATTTTCACTCCTCTCGAAAAGTGAATGGGGCCTCATTGTTGAGTTTTGTTTGGTGACAGAACAGAAACCATCAAATATTAGCTTGCCAACACTTCTCTTCAGGTACTTTTATCACCAGCAGAAGCATTTAATGAGAGAGGAAAATTTGTTTCAACTGTGTGGCAGACATGAGTGATTTAATTTCAGATAGTACACAGCTGGGATACTGATGTAATCAACACCAAACACAAACATGGCCACAGAGCTCAGCGATTTTCCTAAACTGCTTTCTGATTCATAGGGTCCCTATGCAGTGTTCACTGCTCTCCACATACTGAGCAAGGCATATCTGTAGAGGTTCACTTCACTTGACAATGTTTGTTCATTTAAAATGCTGGCAACATCCTCAAATAAGACTCATGTACAATAGAAGTGAGGTTTGTGTATTTTTATGAAATTGTATTTTTATTAGGGATGTCCTTTTAGCGTGTTAATTTAATTAATTAGCTATTTACTGAAAATAAGGCGACTGAAATATTTTAACGCAATTAACGCACCTGCCCTGCTCCACACCTTTACTTCATCTTACATACAGTTGACTGTTGACAAACATGATGCAGGGCAAACAACTTACTGCGTCATGTAGCCTGTAAAATGCAGCTATATGTCCTTAAAATGTAAGATATTGGGGCAAAAATGCCCCTGCATGAGTCTCATGTCTCATATTTCAATGATAAGTAATATCACAGGAGCAGCGAGCAATAGGTAGCCTATCACACGAGTGTTGTTTTTGTCCCAAATAGCACGAGTGAAAATCAGATTTTAAACAACAGTTCAGTAAATAAGAAGTAATATATTATTCAATATTGTATTATATTTTAGATAGGCTACAATACTGTCTGTTATTGCTCAATTTTACCAATGAAAATATTACCTATAAAGCCACAGAAGAACCGTTGTATCTCCAAGCAACACACAACGGTGATTCGTTTTTGAATGAATCCACGATTTGAAGGAATCGGGCGAACCAATGATTCAATGGCCCATTCATTGAATCAGCAGTTTGAACGAAACGAATGAATGACTTACTCATAAAGACATTTACCGCCACCTACTGGCAGTTTTAGTTTCTTATTTAGAGTATAATTTCATTAAATAAATAAATAAATAAAGTGATAGATCACACAAAATGAAAACTTTTGTCATCATTTACTTACCCTCGTGTCATTTTAAACCTGTATCACTTTCATTTATGGAAAATAAAAGAAAATTATGAATAATTTTTGTAACCAGAAGAATGTCGGTAACCAAGCTGATTTGTATGAACAAAAAAATACTGAAATGTTTCTCAAATGATCTTCTTTTATGTTCCATAGTTTATGTCAGGCCGTTGTAGCCTAGTTTATGTGTAAAACATTTTATGTTGAATCAAATAAAATATTTCTTTCTAAAGCTAGTTTTTGTATTATCTACTTGATATTTTTCTCTTTTAATGAATTTAAATGATCTTTCGGGGGTATTTTCACAACCAAATTTAATTTGCAATTAATTAGATTAATCGCCACATCATGCAATTAATTAGAAACTAAAAATTGTAATCGACTGACAGCCCGAATTTTTAGATTTATTGAAAACAGTTGTGCTTAGTTTTTTTTTTTTTTTTTTTTTTTGATGAACAATGATGCATTTTTTTTCCCAGGACTATTTGATGAATAGAAAGTGTAAAAGCCAATTTAATGCTTCCATGCTGAATAAAATGATTAATTTCTAAATAAATAAATAAATCTTACTGACCTCAAATGTTTGAACGATATTGTATATGTTTTGTTGTTGTTGTTGTTGTTGTTTTTGGTGACCATACATGTTTAATTTGAGGAAAACTTTGTGTTCTACTGAAATGGTGAGCAACAGATGTGTGAATTTCACTGTCTAACATCTGTGAGGCAATATATCAATGTGCTCTTGTTCCGGATGGTATTTGAAAGACCTTTGGGCTTCGTTTAGGCATCTCACTGAAGATGTCCGGACGCCCCGTGAAGTTCACTACACAGATCAGAACTGTTGAATCCTTTCTTACATTCTTGAAAACTTTCACTCAGTAATCCTTTCTTAAAATTCCATGATGAGCACATCTGCACACATACGAGTGCATGTGCTTCAAGTGAAACACCCATGTGGTGATACATTCTCCTTTAATTGGGTGCTAATGGAATATGCAAATACCCAACTACAGAGTAAAATAAAAAGCCTATGTTTGTGAATTGAAAGCTTTATGCTTTTATTTCAACATATCCACTTTTAGACTTATTCATACAGTCGATTAAAGTCATTGTTAACGAGGAAGCCGTTTGATGGCAAAAAGTCACATTTAGGTTGGTTTTAGAACAGGACGAATGGACTATTATATTCTTTATAATGGACCTCTGGGGTTCCTTTGAAAGCCATTACACTGGCTGAAACAGCTCAGAGCTCCGAAGGCTTAAGAGAAGGAGTCATTTGCATAATGCACACCTGCAGATCTTTTTTAATGCGTTTCAAAGTGCTTACTACCCCAAAAACTCAACTTTTAAATGTAAAATAACTTTCCATGAAAGTTTTCTCAAAGCTATGTGATTGCACCCTATTATTTATTAATAAGGGTCTTTCACAGCAACACTCTGAGTGTGAATGGGAGTTTTGAGTTCCCGTCAGATTTCGTGATGATGGGCTTTACTAAACAGACCCTCCCCTGTCCTTGAAGTTCTGAGAAACACAGAATAAATGATTTCAGGCCACTCGAAAGGATTGTATCTCAAAGACTGCGAGAGAAAGAGACAGATCTATCATAATGAGATGTCCCTCTACAGTAGACTCCAGACCAAAATAGCATTCTTCCTGCCTTCTGAGAGCCTCTTTCAAAAAGATGATGGATAATTGCTTGTAGAAGCCTAATGAAATAAGACAATTTAATTCATGTTTACGTCACTAAATCCTGTTATTGTTTAGCATGTTGCATGTCATTTGTCCTGTGTCCTGTACATTTCATTCCATCAGCCAGACATTCAGTTCAAATGTTTTTGCTCACTTGTTGAAGACAGTTTCTGCCACAGATTTAAATAAAGAAATTAATTGATCAATTAAAAATGAAAGAAAAGTAATTACAACTTTTTCTTCTCACAATTGTTTCTCACAACTCTGAGGAAAGAAAAGAGTTGTGAAACATACTCAGTACAATTTATATATAGCAATTCTCTCTCTCTCTCTCTATCTCTCTCTCACTCTCTCTCTCTCTCTCCTGCTATGGAATAAAAAATTAAAAGGATAATTGTAAATTTTTTCTAGCATTTGTGAGTTTATATCTCAGAGTTTTGACTTTTCTTCTCAGTTGCAATTACTTTTCCATGGTGGAAACAGGCGTTCATATGAATCAGACTCATTTTGAGGAGAGTTCTGTGTTCAGTGATTCAGCAAGAACCAATCAAACCAGTTCAGTCTGACTGAAAGAATAGTTCAGAGCGTTTTTCTGAAGTGATTCGACACAAAAGGACAATTAATTCAGGAATCAGATAGCACTCCATATCCATCCTCCTTCTGCTTGGGCCTCATTTATAAAGCGTGCGTACGCTCAGATTTGATCTTAGAGTGTGCGTATGCTTCCATCCACGCCAACACTCATATTTGTAAAAACTGTCTTTGACATGGAAAAGTGCTTAGCGTCACGTCAAGGTCTGAGCAGACGTACGCACATTTTCTCGTTCGAGTACTACAGGTTTTTTGGAAATGTAAGCTGTTCTTGCAGCTCCCTGTTCTAAATGAAAGAATTTGGATGATGACTGGCGATCTTTTACATTAGGAGTCTTTACAAGCAGAGAGCTGAAACCATTCATTTGCGCACAAGTCAAGTCCATTTGCGATTCATAGATTTCATTTTATGAATCACCCTTACGCATATTTGAGAGATGATCGTAAGATCAATTTTAAGATGGTTTCTGCGCAACATTTTATAAATGAGGCCCCTGGTCTTAAGACCAATTCCGTTTGATTAAACAAATCGTTCAGAGCATTTCTGTGAACCATTTCAGCTGATTCAGTATAAATGATCTTACTCAAAAGAACGATTCATGACTTGATCCTCCTTCTGCTAATGGTACAAAATCAGGTACAAAAACTTCCTATTAAATGATGCAAAATATAAAAATATAGATAGTAATGTGTTAGATTTACCATGCTAATACTTTGCAAGGTCACTGGTATCTGCAAAGCAAGTAGCCTTTCAACATTTCATGCTTTGGCACACAAATAAGAAATGCTAAAATATGCATATTATTCAAATATTATTCTAACTCTGTGTTGGAAAATTGACTTTATGACTTAATTTTCTTAAAAACTTTCGCAAATGTATGTATTTGCATGTAATTTTACATGTATTCTGGCATTTTAGTATTTTCTCCCCCAAATTATTATTCTTAGAAAGCAGCATCATTGTAACAAAAAAAATAAATTTCCAGAAAACCTGCATCTCTCATAACATTGCATTGATTTGTTATTTTTTTGCACAAGACAAACCTTGTTTTTTGCAGCAGTTGGTTTTATTTCAAAGTAACAAGGTTCAAAACAAGGTTGAACCCTTGAGCAGATTAAAGAGGGAAACGGACTGGCAGAGAGTCGTCCGTAACCACTCTGAGCTGCTTGAGCTTGGGACAGATTGTGCTGAGACTAAACCACAGTCCAACCCAAACCTCCAGCCTCAGCGCTTGATCTCCATGATTGGAAACACAGCTGGCAGTTTCAGGTCCTCATCTTGCCCAGCACATCATGGGACGGCCTGATCTCCAGCCAGAACTGTCTGAGCCCTTTAGTCCTACACAACAGTGAAACATCAGAAACATAGGACAAACTATCTTGTGACCATCTTGAAGATTAAAATCGGTCAGTAGTAGAATTGAAGGCTTTTGACAATGATGAACTGATTCAGTTATTTTTAAATAAGCATATAATTATGGTTTATTTTATTTTATTATTTTATTTTTCCAGTGTAATGACAGTTGCACTAGCCCATACACATTCATTTCTTTTCAATACATGTATAATGTGTATTTTATTGTTTTATTTTTTTTTATCCCAGTGTGTTGTCAAATTCAGTTATTTTATTAGTATTTTAGTAGCTTATTTTAATAGTATTTTTTATTGATTATATTTACTTTTTTTCAATAACGATGCTCATTTTTAATTTTTATTAATTTCTTTTAAATACATGTATATTGTGTATTTTATTTTATTTATTTTTATTTATTTTTATCCCAGTGTGTTGTCAGATTCAATTATTTTATTAGTCTTTTTAGTAGCTTATTTTTATTATTATTTTCTATTTACTTTTTTTCAAAAACTATACTTAATTTTAATTTTTTTTCCAGTGTAGTGACAGTTGCACTAACACATACACATTCATTTATTTTCAATACATTTATAATGTGTATTTTATTTTACTTTTTTTATTTTATTTTTTTATCCCAGTGTGTTGTCAGATTCAGTTATTTTATTAGTATTTTTAGTAGCTTATTTTTATTAGTATTTTTTTTTCATAATTTTATATTTACTTTTTTTCAATAACTATACTTAGTTTTAATTTTTATTTTTTTTATATGATTTTTTTTATTTTTTTTTTTATTTTTATAGTGTAATGACAGTTGCACTAGCACATACATTCATTTCTTTTCAATACATGTATAATGTGTATTTTATTTTATTTGTGGTGTGGTGTTGTATCAGATTCAGTTATTTTATTAGTATTTTTAGTAGTTTATTTTTTTATTATTACTATTATTTATTTTATATTTAATTCTTTTTTTCAATAATTACACTTATTTTTAATATTTATTTTATTTTATTATTTTTTCCAGTGTTATGACAGTTGCACAAGCACATACACATTCATTTGTTTTCAGTACATCTATAATGTGTATCTTTTCTTTTCTTTTCTTTTCTTTTCTTTTCTTTTCTTTTCTTTTCTTTTCTTTTCTTTTCTTTTCTTTTATTTTACCAGTGTGGTTTCAGATTCAGTTTTTAGTAGTTTATTTTTATTAGTACTTTTTATGATTTCACAGTATATTTAATTATTTCTTTCAATAATTATACTTATTTTTAATATTAAAATAAGCATTTATTTGTGGTTTATTTTTTATTTTTTGTTTATTTTGTTTTATTTTATTATTTATCCCAGTGCCGTGGCAGTTGCACTAGCAAACACAACATTATTCAATAATTTTTAATATATTATTATTATTATTATTATTATATCCCATAGTGTTAGCTGCACTAGCAACACCCAGATCATGGTTTTAACATTAAAAAAAAAAAAAAAAAAAAACATTTAAAAAAAAAAAATAATAGTGAAACATCTGCCACAGGTTTAAATGCTGCTGGTTTCAAAGAGGATAAAAGAACGGTAAATAACCTCAAGAAAATACTACATTATGCTTTTATCGATTTTTCGCACAGGGCTCAGGTTTTCATTTGGCTGACTTGACTAACAAATGTAAGGATAAAGAAACAGCTTTCTTAAGAGTAATGGTCTCACATCGATCTCTGTATTTGAATGGATTTATCATCTTTCGCTGTGTTCCTAAAAGATGCAGCGTGTCCATGACGGCCCGTTCCTCTTCATCAACTGTGTATAGCTCACAGATAAACCCTGACCCTCAATAAGTGCGTCTCTCCCCTGCTGAGTGTCAATTGTCTGACTAGAAAAAGGCTGGTGGCGTGTGATCGATAGCAGAAGTGGGAAATCAGCGCTGCCTGGCTGCATGTTTGAGCTGCATCTGGGGAAGCTGCGGTGACATTGATGGAGAGCGTTTGCTTTTGTAGCCACTCTGATGACTTGCGTTGCTCTTCTTCGGCTCTAGCCGCTGGTTCATATCTGGCTCTGAGGTAATGTGGAGGAATCTTCTGCGAGCGAGCCTTTGATCCGCTGTGGGGTTTGATAAGAGAGTTTGACATTCATTCATGTTGTATGTCTTTAAAGTGCAACGATAAAACACTTTCAGTCATGGCCTGTTGGGTTTTCTACAGCAGTTCCAAACATTCCTGTCAATACAGTATTTCATACTGGATGAGCAAACTGCTGTGAAATCAACAACAACAACAACAACAACAAAAAAAACTGACCAACTGTAAGTCTAATTATTTTATTTATTTATTTTTTTCAATCTTTTTAATATTTTTTATTTTATTTTATTTCAAGTGATCATTAAGTATCTTTTATTTTTTTTTAAGTGATCTGTGACTTTTCTGTCAAAACAGCATTTCATACTGGGTGGCCAAACTGCTGTGAAATGAACAAAGAAAAATTACTAGCTTTAAGCCTGTTTTTCTTTTTCTTTTTTCTTTTTTTTCAATTATTCTTTTTATTTTATTTTATTTTATTTTATTTTATAGTTTTAAATTTTGAATTTATTTTATTTTTTATCTTATTAATTGAAGAAGTATAAAATCTCATAAAAAGTTTCATACTTTTGGGTGGCCAATACATGTGTGGCCAAACTGCTGTGAAACAACAACAACAACAACAACAACAACAACAACAACAACAATAATAATAATAATAATAATAATAATTATTATTATTATTTTAATTAATAATAAATAAACAAACAAACAAACTGATCTGCTGTGTCAAATGCTTTTTTCTTTTTTAAACTGTCTAAACCGTCATATTAAGAAAGAAAGAAAGAAAATGAATGAATGAAAACAGATCTACTGTATATCTGTATATCTAATTCTTTTTTTTCTTTTCTTTTCTTTTTTTAACATTTTTACTTGTATATTTTACTTTTTTAATATGTAATTTTTTACTGTTTTATTTTATTTTTATTAATTTACAGAAGTTTACAACCTTGACCGCATCCTAAACAGGAGCAACATGACAAACTGACCAGTGCTAAAAGCACGTAAAGTTATCCTAACCATCTGCAACAGATACACTATATAATCATTTTTCTTGTTTCTACTTCTGTACTGTTATTGACAGAATAACAACATTACTTGATACTGAATCTGCCTTGTCAGCACCTTTACTGAAAACATACTTGTAACTGGATTGATCAGGCATCTTGAAGTCAAGTAAACAAGTTGTCTCCTCAGTGACAGATTCAAACCTGTAAACTATTAATTGCAAGTTCTTTTCTGTATAGATAACAGACTGCTCTAGTGGTCATAAAATAATAAAAGTGTAGTGATGTAACAGAGCCTCAGCTGTATGTGTGTCAGGAGATTCCTCATCGGATTGCTAACCAGCAGTGTTAATGCCAATCAGTGGGCGTCAGGCTTATGTCAGGATTATTGACGATGTCAATCAAGATTGACAGAAATCCAGATGCACTGAAAAGCTTCCCCTCCAAGACATGCACAAGCGTTGTGAATAAAAGGGTAGTGGCACACTGATATAGTTGCTCACCACTGAGATGATACACATGCGATAATGTCATGTGCAGAAATATTAGTCTGCTGCATCTCAAGACGTCTATGACTCATCGTTCTTCAAGTGAAAGAGCTCAGCTTCCTCCTCTTCAATAAAACTGTCTGCTCGCTAATTACACAACATAAAAATAAACTGCAGGGATCAATATCATTGTTCTTATGTATCACTACCAAATCCTTTCAGGATTTCAAGTTAAAGAACTTAAAAATGATTTAGGCCTGACCATTTCTTTCATTTTTTAGCAGGAGTTTGCAAATAGTCATGGAAAGAGGATGAATTTAGAAAGTTCAGTCTAAGATGTACATTCTCTTATTACAAAAGAGATATTTGGGAAAATATCCAATCCATTTATTGTTGGTTGTTGTTTTTAATAGAAATTATTCAGTGTTTTTTTTTTTTTTTTAATCACAATAACAGCACTTTTTTCTAGTGATCATTCACCAATGTTTATACTGTTATGTTTCATGATTATTTATAATTTCTGCCACATTTACAGTCAGGGTTATTGTAGGTAACTCAAACTATATTTAAAAAAAAAAAAGAAAGCAAGATTTTTACTTGAAGTTTTATTGAAATAAACCTTAATTAATAATAATTGTCAATTATCAATTTAACTTGTACTAAAATAACTTGAAATGTTAAATTGAACATTTGAATAAAACTATATATTAAAAAAACTAATAAAAATGGCAAACTAAAATTAAAATATAAAAAAACTAAAACAAATAAAAATATTAATAATAACTACAATAGTATATTATTTATACTAAAATAACACTATGTACAGAATTGAACTTAAAATCTGAATGCACTTTTTAAAATAAAGAGTTAAAGTATGAAAAATACTTGTGATTTATCCATTTCTGTCAAACTGAACTGCTGTATGTCTATTTTTCTTAAAGGGATACTCCACCCCAAAATGAAAATTTTGTCATTAATCACTTACCCCCATGTCATTCCAAACCCGTAAAAGCTTCGTTCATCTGACGTTATGGTGCCGAATTGTTGAATAAAGTCGTTATTTTTGTTTTATTTCCATACAAAAAGTATTCTCGTCACTTCATAACGTTATGGTTGAACCACTGATGGCAGATGGAGTATTCTGACGATGTTTTTCATACTTTTCTGGACCTTGACAGTTTAATTTACTTGGCAGTCAATGGGACAGTCACAAGCCTGCCGGTTTTCATCCATAATATCTTAAATTGTGTTCCAAAGATGAACGAAGCTTTTACGGGTTTGGAACGACATGGAGGTAAGTGATTAATGACAAAATTTTCATTTTGGGGTGGAGTATCCCTTTAATAAATCTTTTAAGATATTTTGTTTATTTTAATATATTTTTATTTTATTTCATTTTATGTAAAAAAAAAATAATAATAATTCTATGTACTGAACAACGGCCTACCTGTATTTGACCTACTGTATGTATGTTCTTTTTCATATTTTGTATTTCTTTTATTTTTATCTTATTATCAATTTTGACTCCCTGAAAAGAGAAACTTTGCATCTGACTTGATTTGACAATTCCAATATTTCCCTTTACTTTTTGAACTTCCAAACTTTTTAGCCATGACTGCATTCCTGTGTTGAGGAACTGACAGCGCAACACCTCAGATGTCTGGCAGACTTAACGTGGATCCTGTGTGTTCATGCTGAAGGTCTCTTTGAAGCACAGCGCTCTCTCGCCCTTTGATCCTTCCCTGATGTTCGCATCCCCCATTCCCTCCACGCAAGAAAAACTATAGTGGAGAAGAATGTGGTTAAATTACGCTCTCCGTAAAGTGCAAATCAATGCTAATGGAGAGGAATCAGACCGCCTACATGTATCTGTTCTCATTAGTCTTCCAGTTCTTTGGACACGACATACCATACAAAAACCAAACTACTTTGCTGAAGTGTGCAAGAGGGGGCTTTTAAACCTCTCAGCCGAAGCTTTGGGGAAAATCATCAAATAGCAGCTTCTGGGTTTCAGCTGCACTAATTGAATGATGGCTAAATGGAAGACATTTTTTGCTTTGCCACTACAGTAGATTTTTTCTTTGCTTTCCAAAATAAAGTTTGTTTTTAATCAGAGATTAAGATCCGTTGTTCAAATAACCTTGGCATATTAGATAAGGTGCACTGGGAGTTTGGTTTGGGCTTCCCAAAACTTCATTAATAATTTTTTTTTCAAGAATTTAAGTCAGTGAAATGCGTTTTTAACACAAACCTTGCAGTGTGTTTGTTCCCAGTACTTAATAAATGAAAATAATTAAGAACCAGGGACAAATAATGCTGGGTGTAAGAAATCACCAAGGACACCTTAATTGCTAGATAGTTTTTTTATTCTTTATTAAAGTTAGCAATGCATTCATCCAAGTCTAATAGAAACCCCTTGTCGCTCTTAGCAAGCAAGTCATTAAAACCACTAAGGGCCAGATTTACTAACAGCTTGCACCAGCGCAAACCCTTGCTGGCGTAAAAAAATACTACTGTCAGGATTTACTAAAGATACGCAGTGAAACATTAGCAATGAATTTAATGAATCACACAAGGTGACTTACTGTGGTTTGTGAAAGTAAATTTACTGGTATTTGCACCATTATTTAAGGTCCAAGAAGCAGGTCTTTACCCATTTTGCACCTGTGTTGTTATTTACAATTATACACAAAATTATTATTATCAGCACTGCTCATTTGTAACCCTATGCTAATTTGCGCCGCTCTTGGTAGATTGCGTTGGTCATTATGGAAATGCGATGACTGCATCTGTTTTCTTCAATTTGCGCAATCAATTTGATTTCTCACTTCTGTCAGTAGATCAACTGCAGAACTTTCCACTTCCATCAACACTTTTATGGGATTGCACTAAATGAATATTTAATTTGCTTACTTTTTAAAAAAAATTAAATTTAGTTTCAATTTGGGCTTTTTTTTCTTACTTTTTTGACATTGGTTAGCAACATGGCAAATCATTTGGCCAAAATCCAAAATGTTTAATTTACAAACAGAAAATGAAATCTTGTGGTGTCCCCCATGGCTCGATTCTGGGCCCTTTATGTGTTATGAAATCTGTATTTACTTTTGCTAGCTGGTGTAATTAATTGACGCCATCTGTTATCAGTATGCAGATGATATGCAACTCTATTTTTAACTGTTCAATTACATTTATGTGCATATATAGCAATTTGTAATCAATTTGCAATTTGTTTTCTATGTTGATTTGTCAGAACTGAGAGATTTAAGCTCAGAATTGCAAGATGTAAACTCAGAATTGTGGGATATAAATTGAGATATAATTTTCCAATTCTAAAAAAAAGTCAGAATTGTGAAATATAAAATTCTGACATTCTTGCAATTCTGTGTTTATATCTCACAGTTTTGACTTTTTTCTCCAAATTGTGAGAAAAAATTCTGAATTGTGAGAACAAAACATTGCACCAAAATCATTTTTTTCCCTTTTGTTTCTTAATTGCCATGAAAATATAGTCATTAAACAACTTTTAGTGCTGCTAAAACATTAAAGATTATTTTTTTCAAATCTGTGTGCATGTACACTTGCATGTGTATGTTTCATTATTCCCCTGTGCACAGATACAAAGCTCAGAGAGAAATAATATGCATGTGGATTTTAAGGAACCAGATGGCAGAGTTCATCTTTTGTCCAGCAATATAGGACAGAGATTTAGAGGATTTCAATCTAGCTTACACATTTGTCAAACATTTATCATAAGCCAGATCTATCTCTTCTCCATTCCTGGTTAAATCAAAACAGTTCATGACAGGATATTGTTTAAGAAACAAAGCAAACTGGCATTTTACTCTGTATAATTTGACAATTATTTCAACTTGCCATGCAATGTATTAGTGTTTTTGCATGTGTATTTGCCATTTTCTTGTTTTAGGTATATTAGACGGCTGGTATATAGACAGAGAGACTGATTTAGATTGTGTTTTGATCCAGTGAATCTCTAATTTGTATGAATTTTTCAGCTCACCAGCAGCTAGCAGAGATTACTGGGTGTTGGTGTAGTTGTGATGAAACGAATTGCAGTCAAGTTTGGCTCATGTCAGAGATGCTGTGTAAAATGCATCTGACACAAACCTTGACAGAATTTCCAACCTAACATCTGTGATTGAACCAAAATACATATCTTTGTTCTTATGACGTCGATAGTATATGTTTACATGGGCTGAAAGGCTGTGTGTTGTGATCTACTGTGCTTTTTATTTATTTATTACTTATTGCTTTTCAAAATTGTGTTTTAGTCTGATGTCAAAATTTGTGATTTATTTTCATGCTTTTTCTAGCAGGTAAAAAAGTGTTAATGTTGATCCAAAAGTACAAAGCTTGTTATGAGACACTTTTCAAAAGTAGGGTACATCAGAGAATCATACTACAGTATTTTAATAATAAAATATTAAAAATATATTTTAACTAAATTATCTAACTCAAGCATTTAATCCTAATTCAATACATTTTATTTATGGGTTATTACTAAAATAAAATATTTAAAAATATTATAAGCATATATTAATAAGAATATATAAGATCATGCACATCTGAAAAAGCCTACAATAATCATGTTTGATTTCAGAGGAACTGTGATAAACATGTTGTCAAAATTCCAAATCCAGCTTTCCAAGCATTATATCATAAACTCAACAAAGGAAATGAAACACCCCACATCTTCTCAAAACTACTCTGTGGATTATAAAGACATCTGTTAATTTTTAATCTTATCTCTGAAGAGCAATGCGCATTCAAGATTTTCTTGTTTTAGTGAAATTTACGTATGTCACAGTGAATTATGTATATATTTATATTATGTATATATTACATATATTAAATATTAATTTTTTTCCCCCAAATTTTATTTATTTTTCCCAATGACATGCTTTATTGCAGCTACATCTTAAGTGCGACACTGTTATCAACATGGCAAATCATTTGACCAAAATCCAAAATATTAATTTACAAACAGAAAGTGATATCTTGTGGTGTCCCCCATGGCTCTATTATGGACCCTTTATGTATTATCAAATCTGTATTTACTTTTGTTAACTGGTGTAATTAATTGACATGCCATCTGTTATCAGTATGCAAATGATGTGCAACTTTATTTTTAACTTTTCACTTGCATTTATGTGCATATATAGCAATTTGTAAACAATGTTTTTACATTAAGTTTAGCATTATTATTAGTTGTAAAGGACATATTTTTTACATTGTATTCCATTATAAAATAGTGAATTGTGCTCATTGTGCCGAAGTTGAGTAGACATTCTTGTGATTAACAATTGTGCTTTAATTTTCCCCTGCAGACTAGCTGCAGTTCTCAGTGTTTGCATTTCCTCCTCCCTCTAATGAGCTGACACATGCCGATCAAAGACTCGTGACAAAAAAGTGGAGTGAGGGTTGTTAAAATGGCAGTGCCCTCGGCTAAATCTTGATGGCAGAGACACATGGGTGCTCTGACTTCTGAGTCTCTCTATGAGACAATTAAGCTGAAGAAGGACGTACGCATCTGGACCCGCCAGCCGGAAACCATATGTGGTCAAAGAGATCTTCCTAAAGCTACTTACCATTAAGAGTCTAGGGCTTAAAGGGGCCATAGCAAGGACAATTTTATTTATAGTTTATAGATCCATTGTAGGGACCGTAACCCTTGATATGAATGTCTAAGTTTCATTTGAACTTTGAAAGAGACATTATACAGCTGTCAATCCACTTTGGCTTTTACTTTGATCAGAGACCTAAAGGATAATTCTTCATGTTGTAAACTTTTTATAATTCGTTACTTACCTTGTGAAAAAAAGTGTTACCTCCCTATATGAATTTATGATGTCATTAACACATTACAAACATTTCTTGCACACATTCCCTACACCTTACATGCCAATGTGTAAATGATGTTATGCGTTGTCATCTTAATCATCTTATAATGCAGATGCTTTAATAAATGATGAACCGTAGAGAATTAGGTTCTGTTACCAAGGTGATTATTTCCTCACATTATCCTTGATCTGGATTGAAGCTCACACTGAGAGGATAACAGACTGAAAGCACCATCGCACTATGATATCTGTTTAGGCAGCAACGCTGCACAGTAAACAATGTATATAGTAATTTTAGTGGAAAATAATGCTGTAGAAATATCCTGTTTGTTGGGTACTGCAAGATATCTTGCCATATAAAAAGCGTATGACAAATTATATTGTATAACAAAAAAAAATTGCTTTGCTAGTTTTAATTATGAAAATATAAAAAATACTCCAAAAATCTATATTTCAAGAATGTGTACTGTTATGGTGTGTGCACACTAAAAGCGAAGCGAATATTCGCATCACGTTATTGCACTAGATTACTCACACGAATAAAAACATTGCGTAATGCTCTCCATTTTCTGATACAACCAGACGTGTCAAACCGGACGTATCAATAAGCTCTTTGCTGACTGGCTTGCGCGACAGTGTGTCGTGAAGTTTCTGCTCGAGCTGAATTTTTTCAACTTGCGCAGAATATACAATTGAGGCGTATATCGCGCATTTGTGGCAAACGCTAATTTGCATCTTTGCAATGACTTTGTATGTAATCTACTCACGCAAATTATTACATTCTCTTTTGGTGTGCACACCATTAAAGTAAAAAAATGTTATTATTATTATTATTATTATTATTATTGTACAGCAATATGACATTATCAGATGTCTGTGTAAAATCACACGGTTATCATTTATTATATGTTTCTTATTTTTATTATCAGTTAAGTATACAAGTATGTTACAATAGTTTAGTTGTTTACGGCATTATTTATTATTTTAGAGGCATTTATTGCTATGCTGTTGATGCAAAGACCAATTTTGATGAAATTTGTAATCATGTGACTTATTTTGCCGTCAAAGAATTTTGATGTTCAAAGAAGATTTTTCTGGCTCAAGCAGGATGATGTCATTAACAATGAATAGATCTGTGAATCTGTGAATACACAGGTCCTACAGTGCCATCCAATAAAATCTGAAACACAGGGGCTTTATGGGAGATTTCAAAGCATTTGTAAATCATCTTCCAAGGCTACGTTCATTATCATAAATATTTCTTTCACATTCATAACAACACAAAAAGAATAGTTTTGTTTTTTTTTATTATTTTACACAACATAAGAACACAGCAGATGTTGTCTTTCTGTACATGTTTTTTTTTTGTGCCTTAAAACAAAGGCAAAATCAATGTCACTGAAAAGAAAAAGCTTTGATTTTTTTAAAAATATCAATTTAATAACAGGTCCCTGTATCAAGTCCTTATATAGTTGTTGTTTTTTTTCAATAAGAGTTTCTCTATAATATGCAGGAAATGTCATTTCCTTGAATAGAAAGGCTTTTTTGTGAAATCTCTTATGTTTCCTTCCATCTGTGTAACCAACACAAAGCTTGTATCCAGTAGGAGCCTCTGGTAAGAGGACACAGGAAGGCACCGATGCTTTCCTCTTACCGTGACGCTCGGCGTGTGCAGTGAAGATGGAGGCGTGTCTCTCTCAGGTGATGGATCTTGCTCAGAGCGGCTCTCCCTCAAGGCAAATATCCACATTAATCCATGGGTTTCCAGAAAACATTAATAAAAAGACAGCAGAAAATATGATTTGCGGATGGAAACAAAAGAAATGGTGCAAAACGTGCACATTCATACGATCACACACATTTATATACTATGAGTGCCTAAACAAACACACCCACCCACACACAAACGAACGCACGTACACAATGAGATGCAGGCACTCCATCTAGACTCCAGCAGTCGTACATTCACACGGTGCTCTCTAGAATCCATTCTGAACTGGAAAATGCAGTTTTCTCACTGTCTAGATTCGAGTTCGCCATTTGGACTAGCATTCCATTCACGGACATACTCCGCTTGCAAAACACGTTGCCCAGCTTCTGCGAGCCAATGTAGCAGTGATGTTTCGACAGGTTCTCGTTCAAAGAGTACCTGCGTTTAGCCCGCGCTCCTTCCACGGGCAGTGTCATATACTTGGACGAAGACGGACGAGCCCTCCTTAAAATCGGAGTGTCTTTGAAGCGGGATGGAGGGGGTGGAGGGGTTGGGACCGGCTGCTGAAGAGCGGTGGAGTTGTTGCGGTTGGTGTTTTGCGTCTCTGCGCTGGGCAGCACCTCTACTTTGGGCTCGGCGCAGGCCGCCGGGACGGGTTTTGGCGCTGGTTTGCGCTTTGGCTTTAGTGACCCTGAAGAGCCAGGAGTTGTCCAGCTTTGGCTTACCAGGGAAGTGGAGGTGGAGCAGTCTGGGATGGAGGTCTCTGAGGTGTGGGTTTGGGAATCTGGAGGTGGAGGAAGAGGCGTGGCAGAGCTCTTTTTGCACCCCTCGCCCTCCTCCAAGCTCAAAGCACCTTGTTTGGACGCGGACGGCGTGACGGTATAGCCCTGGGATTGCGCCCCGTTGGTCTGCGAGTGCACGTCGGTGACCGAGGCCCCCTTGGCGGAGTCGCCGCTGTTGCACACCTTGTAGCGGATCATGAGGATGATGATGAAGATGAGGACGGAGGCGACTATTATGCCCCCGATGATGATGATCATAGTGCCACCCAAGAACTGGGACTGCATGAAGTGGCAGCGCAGATATTCGGATTCGGTGGTGAACTGCACGCAGCCCACAACCCGTGTAGCCGTCAGGGAGGTTATGCCGTCGTCGTAAATGGCCAGCACGCAGAGGTCGTACTGCGTCCCGGCGGCCAGGTTATTCACCAAGAAGTTTTTACTCGTTGGGGGAATCATTCTGTTGGGCGAAGAGAAGAACAGTGTTAGAATAAAACATGATATGTTTCATTCATCATTCATTTATTAAACTGCCTTACACCTTTTTAACAACCTCAAGAGTGGTATCAGTTCCAGCAAAATTTTAACTTACATATTTTTTAAGCTCAGCAGTAGACCTGAGAGAGTAATCTCTTACATATATGTACAAGGGGGAAAAAACGTTTAGGTACTGTAAATATTTCTACACTATTTGTTTTTTTTTATGTTTTTTTTTTGTTGTTTTTTTTTAATGTAATTAATGTACATAGACCTGCATTGTGACCAATGAAAAAAAACAAAAAACAAATGTCAAGCAGTCTCTAAATTAAAAAAATTATTAAAAAAAAAAAAAACAGCAATTAAATTATTTTTTATTTTATTTTCTTTGTGGATCATGGCATATCATCGCTTGTCCACTTGTCCATAATTACGTCATGTCACTGCAATATTATATACATACACTTCCATTCTAAAGTTTCAGGTAAAAAGAAAAATGTTTTGATGCTTTTGAAAGAAGTCTTTGATGCTCACAAAGCTGCATTTATTTGATTAAAAATACAAAATATTATACCATTTTAAAATAACTTTTTTTCAATATTTTTGTATTTTTTATGGATTTTCAAAAATCACTGTACAATGCTGATTTGTTGCTCAAGAAACATTTCTTATTATCAATGTTGAAAACAGTTCTGCTGCTTAATATTTCTGTGGAAACTGCGATATATATTCTGCCAGGATTCAGAACACCATTTATTTGGAAATAAATCTTTTGTAACATTATAAATGTATTAATGCATCCTTGCTGAACAAACAGAATGAACTATTCAAAATAAAATAAAATAAAATATGACTCACATAAAACAATTACAAATTAAGCAATAAATAATTTAGAAAAAACTGAGAAAAAATAGTAGCATTATTTAAAGGAGTTTAAAAATATATTTTTTTCAAATAAAATCACATTAAAAATATATTACAAATTAAGCAATATTTAATTTAGGGGGAAAAAACTGAAGATACTTCAAGGTGTCCAGTGGTATGATTCTCATTTGTGTCCCTGGACCACAAAACCAGTCGTAAGTGTCAATTCAAAATTCAGTATTTTCATATAAGTTGAATAAATAAGCTTTCCTTTGATGTATGGCTTGTTAGGATCGGACAATATTTGGCCGAGATACAACTATTTGAAAATCTGGAATCTGAGGGTCAAAAAAATCTAAATATTGAGAAAATCGCATTTAAAGTTGTCCAAATGAAATTCTTAGCAATGCATATTACTAATCAAAAATGAAGTTTTGATATATTTACGGTGAGAAATTTACAAAATATCTTCATGGAACATGATCTTTACTTAATATCCTAATGATTTTTGGCATAAAATAAAAATTGATCATTTTGACCCATACAATGTATTTTTGGCCATTGCTACAAATATACCTAAGACTGGTTTTGTGGTCCAGGGTCACATTTTGGTTTGTGTTCAGGAATCAAAAACCTACACGAATATACGATTTTCATAATCTAAGCAGAGAACCGGATAGAGAAGATTGCACATCGGAGGGCTCTGTACAGGAACACACCGGTACTAAGCTATTGATAAATATGCTAATATTCGAGTAGGATTTTCATCTGTGCAGCAGGCTCAGGCACGGAGCACGCAGATTACGTATTATACTATTCTGAGCATGTTACAATAAACACGTAAAACAAACTGTGATATCAGGACTATCTCTTATCTCTACCATGTTTACTCTGCTGCAGGCATGTTCAATCACATAATCTAGAGAGCGCAAGTCTGAAGCGGCGGTAAATCTGCTTCGGTGCTGTATCTACAGGAAGTCCTGCTGTACCTGCAGGAGCCTGGGGTCTGCTATCACTCTCTGAACCGTTCACTTCAGATGTGAACAATAGTATCTCTTATCATCCTTCCCCATGCGCCCCACCTGTCTCCTCTGCAGCCTGGCAAACATTCAGCTCATTCAGCCGGCTGAAAGAAGCGCTCTGTGATTTCCCATGCAAACCGACTGGATTTGGAGCACAAAGGTTCTCAGTAGAAGCGGCTTCACGCCCCAGCCGGTCAGAGCGTTTCAGTATGCTGGGTGAGAGCGGCCGCCATCGTACATACAAATGAATAAGGCAAGCATTTGAATTGCAGGGTTGTTCTGAGTAGCTCAAAGTGTGTTTAATGGCGTCAAGAGGCTAGTTGCTAGGGTCACGTTTCACAAAATGGCTGAAAATATTTGCATGGCTCTACTGTTTGAGTTACTACTAATTTTATGCAGTGAGACTTGAAAGTATCCTCCTATTTCTAGATGCTTTGTTAAATGTAACAACTAATTAGCTCGCTGCCTAGACTCTATTAGTGTCACTACGTCTGGATAGCATAAGTTCCTCTTTGTGGAGGAGTTTCTCGAAACTAGCAGGCAGTTGGCACTGTGAACGTGAAGAGGTTGAAAAGTTTACAATGCTTGGCAATGACAACAAATACTGGGTGAAAAAAGGATAGAGAGATTTCAATTAAAGTGTGGGTGCTCTATCAAAATCGTACACAAATTAAAAGTCAAGTATTCAGCCAAATTCGTACTTGAATGAAAGTAAAAACTTTCACAATTTAATTGTGCTTAATATTTAATAGGAGCCTCAAGAGTGCTACTTACTTGGCTTGTGAAAAAGACTGATGGAAACAGCAGGAGATTTCTCATTAAAGTAACTTTGATGCTCAAACTGTGCAGAAGAGTCCTTTTTAGCACAGTTTTGTTGATGTTTTAGTTGTTCTTAGACTGATAAATGATCATCTCAAGCCAGATTTGCTTAGGGTTATAACATGCACTGTTTTGGTCAAAAACTCCACATTGAGGTCACTGAAAAATCTAAAAAGTCTCACCTCAAGAAAGAATGTCCATAGTTTTGGCCAATTAGGCTACATTTTACACTGATTATATATACAGTCAAATCAAAATTTAATTCAGACACCTTCAACATTTCTCACATTAGCACAGTTTATTCGCTATAGTTTAGAAAATGATAATAAAATATGACAAGAACTCCAGAGTTAAACTGTGTCAGAACAAATTCATCTTGATAATCACAAATGGATTACGGTCAAACCAAAATTTATTCAGACACCTTCAAAATATCTCACATTATCACAGTTTATTTGCTATAGTTTAGAAAATGGTAATAAAATATGACAATAACTCAAGAGTTAAACTGTGTCAGAACAAATTCATTTTGATAATGTCAGATAACTTGAAAGGCATGTACCAAAACATGGTCAGGTCAAAGTGTCAAATCAAATTTTTGGGTATAATATGTCACAGTTTACTTCTTTTTTTTTTTGCTATCCTTGCTTACATAAATGAACTATAGTGTCCTGCACCCACTAGTAATATACAGTATAATATAATATTGTAATATATAATAATATAGTATTATATCTGGTGTCTAAACTTTTTTTTTGGTTTAACTGTGTATACAGTGCCCTCCATAAGTATTGAAACAGTAAAGACAAAATTGCTTTCTCTGCTGTGGAGTCAAGACATTTGCAAATATGATTAAAAGATGAATATGAGACAAAAGTACAGATCGGCTGAGAAAACAACAGTAGTTGATGACAGACAAATCATAAAAGCTGCGAAAATGAACCCTAAAAGATGTGTCTGTAAAATCACCAACAACTGCTGGGGTGATGCTCTGACAATCTACTGTCCTCAGGAGACTTTGACACAGAATTACAGATGCTACACAGCAAGATGCAAACCTCTGACAAGCACCAAAAATAGAAAGGCAAGATTAGAGTTTGCAAAAAAGCACAAAGGTGAGCCAGTAGAGTTTTGGAACTGTGTTTATGGACCGATGAGACAAAGATGAACCTTTATCTAAGTGATGGGAAAGCAAAAATGTGGATAAAAAAAGGAAACTGCAAAAGATCCCAAGCATACAGTCTCTGGAACAGGCCCTCTCAACTTTACTGATGACTTAATGTATGATGACAGTAGCAGAATGAATTTGGAAGGGTACAAAACCATCTTGCCTACCAATATTCAAGAAAATGCCACCAGATTCATTGGGAAGTGCTTCATATTGCATCAGGACAATGACCCAAAACACCCTGCCAGTTCAGTCAAGGAATTTATAAGGGCAAAGAAATAGAAAGTCTTAGATTGCCCAAGTCAATTTCCAGATTTAAATCCGATTGAACATGAATTTCACCAGCTGAAGAGGAGAGTAAAGGCAGAAACATCCCAAAGCAAGCAACAACTGGAATTGGCTGCATTAAAGGCTGGGAAAAGTATTTCAAAGGATGAGACCAAGAGTCTGGTGATGTCTATGGGTCACAGACTCACTGCTGTGATTGTGGGCAAGGGATCTGCAACTAAATTAAAGCTTTTAATCTTTTATATCTGCCTTATGTTCAACTGTCCCAATACTTATGCTCACATCAATGAGTGGGATGAACTCTAAAAGTGCTGTTCTTTTTATTTGGTAAAACATGTGTGTGTTGAAACGGCTAATAATAAAATGTGAAATTCTGTAGTTTTGTCTCATATTCATTTTTTAATCATATTTGCAAATGTCTTGACTCCACAGCCAACAGAGCAATTTTGTCTTTACTGTTCCAATACTTATGGAGGGCACTGTATATGTAGAGAGAGAGAGAGAGAGAGAGAGAGAGAGAGAGAGACAAAGAGAGAGACAGAGAGACACAAAAGCATGATGAGCAGGCAAATGTGTACTCTGTACTTTGAAGGTCTAAATGAAATTACAAGAATTAAACAGTATGATTTTCTGCCTTAGAAATATAATTAAGTAACAGTCTTCAGTTTCAACAGAACATGAGAAAAGTAAAAAATTTCCCATAAAACAATGAAGCAGAATGAACTCAAGTATTTTGTACCTCTGAGAAATGAACACAGATTCTAATGAGTAGTGAATTATGTACTTTGAAGGTCTCATTTAAATTACAAGGATTAAAAAGTATGATTTTCTGTCTTACAAATGTAATTGAGTGAATGGCAGCTGAATCAAGTAAAAAAAAAAAAAAAAAAAAAAAATCATTTAAAAAGATTACTGGTAATGCCCAAGTTTTTTTTTTTTTTAAGTTTTTTTTTTTTTTTTTTTTTTAAGTTTTTTTCTTTGTTAGAGAATGTACAATTATGAGTGGTGAACTCAAAATGAACTGTATTTATTTCCTTCATGCACCTTCCTGGCCTTATTGTGCATGATCATCAGTGCATCTTATTCCAAAGAAAAAACTTATTCTCCATGATCTTTTATCAAAATGCTTCCCCTGTGAAATGACCTTCCTTTCTGACTGACATTACAAACCCCTCCTGCACCAGACTACTTCATCAACATCAACACTGCAAGATCCAATCAATTTCTCATTGATTATTCTGTATAACTCAAAAATACACTGTTTTATTAAAGTAAAATGTGAGTGCCTTTCATATTGACTTAAAGCTCAGGAGTGATAGTCTGAAGGTTTCAGAACTGCAAGAATCAAAATAACAGCTATCATCATTGTACCCATAAGCAAGTCACTTAACCCCAGGCTTAACAGGGGATTGTCTCTGTTATAAGTTCATGGCACTTTTCTGCAGCTTTATCGCAGAAACAAATTCCACTGGCCTTGTTTTTGTGGCGAAAATTCGATTATAGTCTATGTTTCACTGCGACCGGTCTGTTGCTAAATGTGTTAACTGAGAAGGGAGCACTTGATAACAACATGGGGTATCAGTCAGCTGTTTCTCTAGTAAAAAAATAGGTCGAGATGTATCTGTAGTCTTTCTGTGGGCTTCATTCTCATCATTTGTGAAAAGAGCTTCCCACACAATGTGCTCTGTACACAAATGATGAGGTAATGGCTTTGCTTCTGCAGTGTGCCTCATTGAACAGGAACGCTCATGGCCAGTGTGTGTTATTGTAATTAGCCGACTGTGGCTCATTTACAGCAGCCCAGTGAGATAAAGTAAGCCAAAAAATGAATCTCTTGATTTGATTCCCCCAAGCGAGTCTGCAAAGTACATAATTATGAGAATGTATTAATGAGTACAGAGTATGTGAAAGGAAATACTGTTTGAGATAGCACTAAAACAGATTGGCTAACACATACAATGGTGACTGAATATTATCAACGCTATAAACTACAGTGATTATTCAATTTTACACTTTAATACGCTCTAGGTAGACACTCTTGCTAATCCAAATCAAAGAGGTTCATGGATTTTTTTCTGTGTTCAAACCAGACCAGGTAAGACCACGGCTTAGGGTAGTTTAAGCTGTATCTTTGAAAAGAAATAGCTGCAATAGAGAACAAATGACAAAATAGCATAATATCGAAAAATGACAAGATGTTTTTATATGTGCCCAAGTCTTCCAAACCCTCACCCTGTCCACCATTGGTCAGTTAAACAGATAGTTTAGCCCCAAACTCACACTATTGGTTGGTCAATGTTACTATGTCAGGATGCTTAGAAAAACAGAGCAAAGTTTTTATAGTGCCATTTTGAATTACAAATCAGCCTGCAAATACAGGTGCATCTCAATAAATTAGAATGTCGTGGAAAAGTTCATTTATTTCAGTAATTCAACTCAAATTGTGAAACTCGTGTATTAAATAAATTCAATGCACACAGACTGAAGTAGTTTAAGTCTTTGGTTCTTTTAATTGTGATGATTTTGGCTCACATTTAACAAAAACCCACCAATTCACAACAAATCTCTGCAACAAAATCTCAACAAATTAGAATATGGTGACATGCCAATCAGCTAATCAACTCAAAACACCTGCAAAGGTTTCCTGAGCCTTCAAAATGGTCTCTCAGTTTGGTTCACTAGGCTACACAATCATGGGGAAGACTGCTGATCTGACAATTGTCCAGAAGACAATCATTGACACCCTTCACAAGGAGGGTAAGCCACAAACATTCATTGCCAAAGAAGCTGGCTATTCACAGAGTGCTGTATCCAAACATGTTAACAGAAAGTTGAGTAGAAGGAAAAAGTGTGGAAGAAAAAGATGCACAACCAACCGAGAGAACCGCAGCCTTATGAGAATTGTCAAGCAAAATCGATTCAAGAATTTGGGTGAACTTCACAAGGAAAGGACTGAGGCTGGGGTCAAGGCATCAAGAGCCACCACACACAGATGTGTCAAGGAATTTGGCTACAGTTGTCGTATTCCTCTTGTTAAGCCACTCCTGAACCACAGACAACGTCAGAGGCGTCTTACCTGGGCTAAAGAGAAGAAGAACTGGACTGTTGCCCAGTGGTCCAAAGTCCTCTTTTCAGATGAGAGTAAGTTTTGTATTTCATTTGAAAACCAAGGTCCTAGAGTCTGGAGGAAGGGTGGAGAAACTCATAGCCCAAGTTGCTTGAAGTCCAGTGTTAAGTTTCCACAGTCTGTGATGATTTGGGGTGCAATGTCATCTGCTGGTGTTGGTCCATTGTGTTTTTTGAAAACCAAAGTCACTGCACCCGTTGTGTTGGTGCATGGTGTTGGTGTGCTTGACTGGCCAGCAAACTCACCAGACCTGAACCCCATAGAGAATCTATGGGGTATTGTCAAGAGGAAAATGAGAAACAAGAGACCAAAAAATGCAGATGAGCTGAAGGCCACTGTCAAAGAAACCTGGGCTTCCATACCACCTCAGCAGTGCCACAAACTGGTCACTTCCATGCCACACTGAATTGAGGTAATTAAAGCAAAAGGAGCCCCTACCAAGTATTGAGTACATATACAGTAAATGAACATACTTTCCAGAAGGCCAACAATTCACTAAAAATGTTTTTTTTTTTTTTTTTTATTGGTCTTATGAAGTATTCTAATTTGGTGAGATGAATTGGTGGGTTTTTGTTAAATGTGAGCCAAAATCATCACAATTAAAAGAACCAAAGACTTAAACGACTTCAGTCTGTGTGCATTGAATTTATTTAATACACGAGTTTCACAATTTGTGTTGAATTACTGAAATAAATGAACTTTTCCACCACATTCTAATTTATTGAGATGTACCTGTATATTACTTACAGCTGTCACTGCATATCCTAGCAAAAGCTAAGTTAAGACAACATATTTTAACACTGAAAAACTTTTAAAGTATAAAGTTATATTTTAGAAAAATGTAATGCAACCTAAAGGCTACAATTTGACAGATCCCAACCACAAAAGACAAAAACACTGCACAGTCTAAAAGCCAGGCTGCAAAAAAAACTAATACACAGAAAAACACCAGCATTATTCATTTAAGAGAAAATTAGAAATGGATTTCTATTCTACCATTTCACATGGACAGAAAGCACAGCATTGATCCATCCATCCATTAGAACAACACAAACTGGTGATGGATTTTTGTGCTAATGTACTAAATATAAGGTCTTTTTTCTCAACTGGCCTCTATAACACCTTGCTGTTGACTCAAAGGGCAAAAGTCAGTTCAATCATGCATCTAGACTGATTGTGTTTTTTCAACTGCTCTTTAAACCAAATTGTTCGCTCTCCTCTTGCCGGTTGGTCTGAGAGTGTATTGTAAAATGGGTTCTTAAATTTCAGTCTACAAATTCCAATCTACAAACCACTGATATATCAGCCCATTTTCCAAACACTTGCACTATATTATTTCCATGATAAAAATGATGAATACTGATGGATATATTGGATAATGTATTGATGCGTTTACTTCACATTGCTACTCTATTAATTATGTACTAAAATGCAAATCTGAAATGCTAACATCTGAAATTCAATCTGAAATGAGAGGTATTCAAGTAGGGGCCAACAAGTTTCAATATCTGTGGCCATTTTTTTTATAGATCTAAAACAATGTGATACCAAAAGTGGGATATTAAATTCACTGTATAGTACACACGTTCCGATTCTGTCCAATCCTAAGTTTTACTCCTTGGACGATACACATTGGGAATAATTTATCCTTGTTAAGCTAATTGTCCTTATTGGCTTTCTTCTAAATGATGGTGGTGGAGCTTGAGACAGCAAGCCAAACAAGCAAAACGAACAAAGAAACAGCAACAACAAAAAACAATGCCTAACAATAACTGTTCGAAATCCATTAAAAAATGGATAAACATCTAAGCTTGCTTCCTAACAATCTAGTTGTCTAATAAACCTGGCATTGTATATTACAAAGAATATTGGCTCCTCTTTTGTAAGTCAATTTGGATAAAAGTGTCTGCTAAATGCATGAATGTAAAAGTAAGTATTTCTCACCTGTAAACAAGAGAGTCATCGTAGGTTCCATTATACTGAATCTGAAACATTCGTATTCCAGGTATATTCCTCTGGAAGTTAAATTTGATGAGTGCTGTAGACGAAGTGGCTTCTGCCATAACCACCCTCTTATCGGAGCTGGTCTTGGCATCGCCGGTGTGGTTGCCACCATTTGCCCCAGCCCTTGTTGAAGTGGAGATGTCAGAAGAGCCTGGGTCAGGCTCCTGGATGTTATTGGTGCTGTTGCTAATGTGTGGAAGCTTGATGATGACCAGCTCCACGGTCTGATGGGCCTCTCCGGCGGGATTCGAGGAAATGCACGTGAAAGAGCCCGTGTCCTTTACTGTGCTTATCAGGATGTCCAACGTGCCGTTGTTGTAAACCAGAGTGCGTGACGAGTTTGAAACCAACTTCCCATCGGGAGATATCCAGTGAATGGCAGGTTCTGGATCTCCCCTGGCTTTGCACTTCAACGCTACCCGCTGTCCCTCCAGGACCCTCATCTCGTGAGAGTGGCGGGTGATGAGGGGTGGCTCACAGAGGAACTCTTCCTCTGGGATGGACCAGAAATAGCGTCCAGAGAGGTGCAAGGGTGTGGCGCAGGTCTCCAAGTCATCCTCCCGACTGAGCCTCCGAAGCCACAGCAGCTCACAGTTGCAGTGTAAAGGATTTCCTCCAAAGCTCAGAGCGAAAGAGGAGGGATTGAGTACACCAGATGTAGCCAGAACCTGCGCCCGCTGGAAAAGCGGGTCCGGCGGAAGTTTCTGGAGCTTGTTGGAGGTCACGTCCAAGCGGTTGAGCTTCTGTAGGAGGGAAAAAGTCCCCTCAGGAATGTATTCGATCATGTTGTGGTCCAGACTAAGAGTGTGTAGGCTGGTCATCTTTTGAACGGCCTCCCAGGGGATGGTCTCCAGGTTGTTGTACGATAAGTCCAGTTCTTCGAGGGCTAGTAGGTCATTAAAGGCTCCCATGTGGATGAGGGTCAGTTGGTTGTTGTTCAGAATCAGGTGATGCAGCTTAGACATGCCACTGAAGGTATCGTTGGCTATTCGCGTCAACCTGTTGTGGTCTAGATGCAAGGCTCGTAGGTTCTCCAAGTCTGCGAACGCATGTGGAGTGATGTAGCTTATTGTATTCCTCGACAAAGTAAGATCCACCAGCTTGGTCATGTTGGCCAAGTCTTTCCGTTTTAAGCTGGTGACAAAGTTATCAGCTAGCCGGAGCTCCACGGTGTGCCTGTCGATGTTGGGCGGAACAAAGAGCAGCCCTTTTTTGGCACAGAGTGTTGCGAGGTTGGGGGATAGAACCTGACAGACGCAGCGCTTCGGACAGATCTGGGCCTTCACTGCCATTCCGATAACCAACAAGCAGACAAGCAGTTTTTCCATTGTAAATCAGGTTTTTACACCTAGGGAAAAGAGAGAGAAAAGGACAAAGTGTGTGATTAATATGCTACTGTGCCTTTGAACTACAATTTTAAGCAAAGCAGGCCTTTATTCAGTTAGAGCATAATTGCATTTGTAGATGTTTATCAAACACCAGTGCTTAGCGCAGCCAGAATGCATGTGATAACAGCAGGCCATTGGTTATCCTGCAGTCATTTCAGGAAGTGTGATAAACATTTCATCTTGCACAAACAAAACCCCATGTCAGATGTAAGAAATCAGCGGTTTTGTAACACAGCAGTAACATTCCCAAGCTCAAAATCACTGTTGCCAGATCTCAAAAGAAAAACAAGCAACCTGCTCTGATAAAACAAGTCCAAAATAAGTGACTCACCAAAATTAAGCAACCCAATTTTTGTCAAATCGTTCTTTTGGCGCATTAATTAGGAGCATTTTCCAGTTAAATTAAAGAAATTATACACACACACACACACACACACACACACACACATATATATATATATATATATATACACACACACACATTTGTATAAAGACCCATTTATACTGTGTGGTGTGGAAAAAATAAAATAAAAACATGATATTATGAAGGCAAAGTGTTTTCCCAAATTAAATTATGGACTTACAGGTCATTGTGCTAAACCCAAAACAGCTGATTCAATTATTACCTGGAAAATACTTTGTACTACTATAAGTTAACAGTATATTTCCAATATTAAAATATACAAGAACCATTTTTTTAATGGAGGAAAACTTTCTGTGTTGCATCCTAGTACACAAATACAAACTATTCTTGCACATATGCACAGTGTAAAGAAATTGCTTCATTCACAAATCTATATGCATATTTGCTTTCTTCTAATTGCTGTAAAAATACACATTAATTTCACAGACCACTTGCAGCTTTCTGAGGGTCTGCGGACCCCAGTTTGAAAATCACTGATATAAAGTGCAGTTTGAACAGCAGGTGGGGAGATTTGACAGCTGTGATTAGTGGTTAGTTACACTTTCTTGTGATATGGCAGCTAATCACTAGCTAGCCCAAATACACGACTGGAAATAAGTCCAAAAACACAAGTACTTGCCCATATTTATAAGCAACTTATAAAAAAAAACTTATAAATAACAGGCCCAAAGTAGCTTATAATAAGTGCTCATGGCAACACCGCTCAAAATAGATCGATGCAGTCTCTAAAGGAGTGTGGGTTTATTTCAGGCAAAACACATGGCTAACAAACGTCATGCACACTACAGGAACTATTTTAACACTTCAGTTTATTAGCGGCAAATTAAGAACAACATTAATTCATTCTAACCCAATATGCTCTTTTCATCTTCGATTTCAAGGGTTTTAACACAACATCTTCCTTGTCTCACTTTCTCACAGTTCTCTTGAAGGTGTGACTCATTCTTTCCTACTGTAGAGTCCTTCACTCTCCATTAGAACTGTGTGGGTGTGCAGAAGAGCTGTTTCATAATGACCGTGTGTGTGAACAGGGAACACTTTTGCAAGACCCTGACCCAGTGGGGGCAACTGTATTATATTTAATTATATAATTATGCTGAGTTGAGTATGTAATGACACAATACGGGGTCTAACAACTCTGCACTCATAGAGAGTACTGCATTAAAAACAGCCATCATTAAATGGTACGCAAAGCTGACATCAGACTATGAAATCATGAGGACACGGTCTGAGCATTAGACCTGAAATCACCCATAGAAGCATGATCATTGATTGATTATGTCATCTTTTTGGATAGGATAGTATATCTCAAATATGACAATTTGTTATTGTTTATTTACCCTGATGTCATTCCATACAATGAAAGTGAATAGTGATGAGGATATTTGTATATCAAATCTTTTTTTATTTCTGTTTAGCTTTAATTTATTTATTTCAGACTTTATCTAGTCTGAGTAATTTTAGTACTTCAACCTATTTGATGAGTTAGTTGCCAAGGTTACATTTCTATTTTTTTTTTTTAAGTTTTTAATCGATATTTACAATTTATTTCAGCTTTATTTCAAATAACAAAAATTGTAATAGTTTTAGTTTTTAGTCTGGTGTCAATATCCTGTCTAACATCATCTTTTGTGCTTCTTGGAAGAAAGACAATCATACAGGTTTGAAACAACATGAAGGTGAAATTATTTTTGGGCATTCCTTTAAGTGTAAAAGATGATGGAAAGATGACTTTTGAACATGGCTGGACAAGATAAAATACTCCCTCTCACGTAAAAGACTCATCCAGTGAAACTATCTTCAGCACGCAGTGAAACTCACAAGAGTACCACAAACCTCATGCTGCCGCCCAGTCACACAGCAAATGCAAAGATTGTGTTCTTTCCCACACTGCAAGTCTTCACTATTGATTTTCATTCTACCCTGCGGACAGGACAAAGCAGCGAGATTTGAGAGTGAGAGAGACAGAGAAATATGATTCCATAATGGAGAATAATGTGTTGTGCATATGAACAACAGGGAATAGTATGTAGAGTGTATGATTCATGCCAGTGGATCTGATTCACGAGCCCTGACTCTTCACCAGTGCAGTAAAGCATAAGAGGCCTCAGCAGATGTGCATTTGTGTGTTTTGCCTCAAGATGAGCTGAATAATGTGTTCAATCCACATGATTATGCAAGGATCAGTGTACAAAAACGTACTCGGTTACTTTGTAACCTCGGTTCCCTTAGATATGGGAATGAGCACTGCGTCGTAAGACGCTTGTATGGGAAAAACTCTTTTCCTCTTCAACTGAAGCCTTTTCAATCACGCAGTGAAACTGCACGTCCATTGGTTCGTGCAGTGCTATAAAAACGAACCAATGGCTCGACGGCGGCAACGAGCGAGCCTATGGCTGAGCAGCCCGCCATAGCCCGCCAAAATGGGCGGAGACTGTGGCTATATAAGCAGCCGCTTCGCTGCCGCATCTCAGATTTCTTCGAATGAAGCGACTGAGGTGTGCAGCTCATAGCACGGCCAGGAACGCAGTACTCGTTCCCATATCTAAGGGAACCGAGGTTACGAAAGTAACCGAGTACGTTCCCTGTCGATATTCTCACTCGTACTGCGTCGTAAGACGCTTGTATGGGAACCAGTACAATCAAGCCGTGCTATGATGGGGAACGACTCAAAACCAAGGCTCCCATGGGAGAAGACCCAGGGGAGTCAATGGAATACATCAAGCACAGGCTGAGCCATCAGGGTCAACCGTGGCCTGGGTGTCGTCCCCTATAGTTTATACGTGGTATCCATATAATATGGACCGTCCAGGTGAAGGAGGGACTTGAACATCGCTGGTCAAGTGAACCCATAAGACTACCAAACTAGCCGGAGGCGGCAAACTCAGCAGAAAGGACTCTGGCCTGTAAGGCAGGGACGTCCAGGTTGTAAAACCTTACAAATGTGGACGGCGAGGACCAGCTGGCCGCCTCACAAATTTCCGAAATGGACATCCCACTGGACCATGCCCAGAAAGAGGCGATGCCTCTGGTGGAATGGGCTCTGACTCCAATGGGGCACTGCAAGCCCAAGGAGGAGTATGCTAGGGTGATAGCATCCATTAACCACCTGGAAATTCTTTTTTTCGTAACAGGGCGACCTTTAGCGCGGTTACCAAAGCTGACAAAAAGCTGTTCTGATCTTCTGTATGAGGCAGAACGCTCAATGTACACCCTCAGGGCCCTGACGGGGCAGAGCAGGCATAATTCCTGGTCATCCGTCGAAGGGGAAAGCACGGAAAGCGCTATGACCTGGGCTCTGAACGGAGTGGAGAGCACCTTAGGTACATAACCCAGCCTTGGTTTCAGGATGACCTTGGAGTCGTTAGGCCTGAATTCCAGGCAAGCAGGGTTGATGGAAAGGGCCTGTAGGTCTCCTACTCACTTAACTGACGCCAGCGTTAACAGCAGGGTGGTTTTAAACGAGAGTGATCTGAGGCTCGTGGTTTGCAATGGTTCAAATGGGGGGCCTTTTAAGGCCCTTAGTACGATTGGTAAGTCCCAAGGTGGAACTGTACGAGGACGCGGGGGGTTAATTCTCCTGGTGCCTTGTATAAACTGGACCACCGCACTATTCCTGCCCACCGATCGGCCAGCAATAGGGGCATGGAAAGCCGCTATGGTTGCCGTGTAAACTTTGACGGTGGATGAGGAACGCTGTTTATCCAGCATCTCCTGCAGAAACGAAAGAACCACTGATACATCAGAGGTAACCGGATCTAAGTCGCGGTCTTGACACCAAGCCGAGAAAATAGACCATTTCAGAGCATAGAGGCGTCTGGTAGACGGGGCTCTAGCTTCTGCCATAGTGTTTAAGACACGCTCTGGGAGGTCGAAAGGCTCCTGTTGAGTGGCCACACATGCAGGGCCCATAACTCGGGCCGTGGATGCCACAGCGTGCCGTTCGCTTGAGAGAGGAGGTCCCGTCTCAAGGGAATGGGCCACGGGGCTGCTTCGAGCAGCTGGAATAACTCCGACACCCACGGCTGGTTCCTCCAGAGGGGGGCTATTGGAAGAAGCTTGTGCCGTTGTTCCCTGACTCGTCTAAGTACCTGCAGTAGCAGAGCGATTGGAAGGAACGCATAGAGCGGGAGGCTGGGCCACTCGTGGGCCAGGGCATCCGTGCTCTTTGGGAAAAAGGTTGGGCAATGAGAGTTGTCTTCGGAGGCGAAGAGGTCTACTCGAGCTCTGCCAAAGACTTCCCAGATTTTCTGAACCGCGAGTGGGTGGAGCATCCATTCTTCTGAGGAGACGTTGTTCCTTGACAACATGTCCGCTCCTTGGTTCATTTTGCCCAGCACATGCGTCACCTTCAGTGAGTGCAGATTGGTCCAAGCCCAAACAAGAAGGTCGTTCGCCAGCGTGCAGAGGCGCTTCGAGACAAGGCCGCCCTGGTGATTTATGTATGACACCACAGACCTGCTGTCTGAGCGTATTAGCACATGGTGTCCCCTTATGTCCGGCAGGAAGAATTGACAGGCACGGCACACTGCTAGCATCTCTAGGCAGTTGATGTGCAGACCCGACTCTTCTTCGGACCAAAGACCGAAGGTCGGTTTGCCTTCGCACAGCGCTCCCCAACCCTTGTTGGAAGCATCTGTCTTGACAGCCTTCCTTCTGTGCGCCGTGTCTAAAATCACACCCTGCTTCAGCCAGAAGGGATCCCTCCAACAGGCCAGGGCTGATACACAGGCCCGAGTCACCGTTATGCGATGGCAAACGTGACGCCAAGCCACGGAAGGAACCCTCTGCTTCAGCCAGAACTGGATGGGTCGCATGTGAAGCAGGCCCAACTGAAGTACTGGCGAAGCTGCTGCCATAAGGCCCAGCATTTTCTGGAAGGCCATGAGCGGGCAAGCGGTCCCTTCCTTGAAGGAGGCCGCGCGGCGCTGAATCGTCATGGCTCGTTCCGCTGAGACAGTTGCTGTCATCTGCACTGAGTCGATAACTGTCCCCAGGAACGACACTCGTTGGCTGGGTGACAGTACGCTCTTGGCAAAGTTGACTCTAAGCCCCAGGCAATCTAAGTGGCTGAGGAGGAGGGTCTTGTGCGATGTTGAAACTGCTTCTGACTGGACCAGAATGAGCCAGTCATCGAGGTAGTTGAGGATGCGGCTTCCCATCTGATGCAGGGGGGAGAGAGCCGCATCCATGCATCGCGTAAAAGTGCGGGGAGCCAGGGACAGCCCAAACGGAAGGACCCTGTATTGATATGCCACCCCCTCGAATGCGAATCTCAAGAATCGTCTGTGATGGGGGGCTACCTGGATGTGAAAGTATGCATCTTTCAGATCCAGTGACATGAACCAGTCCCCTGGGCATATTTGCGAGAGGATCTGCTTCAATGTGATCATCCTGAACGACCTTTTTACCAGAGCGTGATTCAGGAGTCTGAGATCTAGAATAGGTCGCAGGCCGCCGTCTTTTTTGGGGATGAGGAAGTAGCGGCTGTAGAAGCCTGACTCGCTCTGGGCTGGAGGAACGAATTCTATGGCTCCCTTTACCAGCAGATTCATCACCTCTGCGCGCAGGACTTGAGCGTCCTCGCTGTGCACTGTGGTGGCGACCACACCGTGGAAGCGTGGTGGTCTTTGAGCGAATTGGAGTGAATAACCTCGTCTTATCGTAGCCATTAGCCATTCTGACACACCGGGGATGGCCTGCCAGGCCTCGGCCCGTGTGGCAAGAGGCTGAATAGGCTCTAAAGACTGGCTGCATAAGGGCAGGACGCTTATGGTAGGCAGAAGAGGATATTTGCTCTCTTTTTGAAAAAGTATGTGTTTTATTTTGTCCACTATCACAGCGGTTGGACGCCCGGGCGCTAGAGTGGGCCCATGGGAAACCAATAACACACTTCCCTCTGCACCCAGCGCTGAGCGGGGTGACAAGAGGCACATTAGAGGCTGCTTGCGGGGTGGTCCGGCGGTAGCAAGACTCGGGCCCCTCCTCTTCCTGCCTGGCTGATCAGGAGGACTTCTGAGGTGCTGGATCCAAGGCTTATATACCCAGAGACCCTGCCCATTTCGGCGGGCTATGGCGGGCTGCATAGCCATAGGCTCGCTCGTCGCCGCCGCCGAGCCATTGGTTCGTTTTTATAGCACTGCACGAACCAATGGACGTGCAGTTTCACTGCGTGATTGAAAAGGCTTCAGTTGAAGAGGAAAAAAGAGTTTTTCCCATACAAGCGTCTTACGATGCAGTACGAGTGAGAATATCGACAGGGAACTGCATTTTAGACTGCTTTATATGACATAATAGGACACAATCCCGAATTTATGTTCGCTATATGGTCTAAAAACCTAAACTGTATAGGAATCTAAAGGAAGGTGCTTGCTCAGATAATTCCCAGTAGTTATCAGCAATTATTCAAGCCACTGTTTATCTCACTAAAAGTGACAATTATGCCAGTTTTTCCAGCATTACCTGTGTCAAACCTGTTAAGTTGTGACAAATATTCATAAAGAACACTGCAGACTAGCTAAAATGTGTTCATTTATGATCCAAGCTTATAACACCCAGAAATCTTCTCTTTCATCACCCTTCTTTCTCATTTATGAATGCAGATTTCAGAATTACCACATTTGCATTTCTCAATTCTTTTACAAACTTAAATAGAGACAAACTACTGAACAATAGGCCTAATTATTCTGCATATTTCATGCTTCATTAAGGGCATCTAAGTGATAAAAATGTTCAAAAAAGAAAGAAATGTTTTTGACAAAATACCAGTCTAAAAAAACAAGAACAACATTAATACTTTGTTCTTCTTCTAATCCAGTTTGAATTCACGACTTTAGCATTTTCATTTTAGAGATTCTGACGAGTGCTTCACAACTTTCACCTAAAATACTTTCAATTTCAAAACTTTTTTCATACCTTAACAAGCACAATCCAACCAGTCCAATCCATCGTTTAGGACCACCCAGATCAACTCACTTTTCAATAACTCCTCACATTTCACAAGAGTGGTTTTCAACTGTTTAATCAGTAAATATCTACGAGGAGGGTCCTTAGCAGCATTTATAGACATCACTTTGTATCTGAAATCTCATACTTCCCTACTAAATAGTAGACGAGAAACAGTATGTGAAAACAGTAGTATGTCTGAATTCATAAGGTGCGTCCCAATTCATGTAGTTATGCACTATTCTATGCTGTTTCGTAGTACAAATAGTGCGAGTAGTGTATTCACATTGAAATTACTACAGTATAAAGTGCATGGATGATGCACTAAAATAACCAGGGAAAAAAAGTGTGGAATGCTGGACACTTCATGCACTCAACCGTCACAGCTTTAATTACGTAGCGATGGGGGAGGGGCTATCAGACTCTGATGCTGAATGACAAATTAACCTTAAACACTACACAATTGAGTGCATGGTGCATAAGTACATAGTGTATAAGTGCATACTGTATAGTGCTTCATTTGGGACACAGCTACTGTCTTCATAAAACAGTAGGTGAAAAGTGCCTGGATTATCTACTATTTCCAGTCAGATTCTGAAGTGTGCATCTGATGGACACTTTACTATTCTATGAGGCTACAGAAGAGGATTTGTGAATGACAGTGAAGTGACGAAGCTGATTCTGCTAGGTGTAGTAGCAGACTGACACTATGATGGATGTAGTACATCCGGATTACATTTGTACTTCACACAGTCATACTATACAGAACATACATTTTAACAGTCACAAACCAATTACTGACTCAAACCAAGTACCTACTTGGATATTATGTGATTTTGGAATAGATGTCATGCTTATAAATAGAATACTACCATGCTGCATACTGCTGCAATATGCATACTGTGCACAGTATGCACATTCTGTATGCATAGAATACCCTGGTGACCCATTACATTTGCAACTGTGTGGAATACTGCATCCCACAATGCACCAGTGTAATGGATGAATCAGTGGTAATATCGATGTGATGCACGTCTTTCTTGACTCATTCTACCAGAATGCCAAATGTTTACACAAAAATCAAAATGCAAATCAACTGTCTATTATTTACAAGAATTTAACATGAAACATATAGCTAACAATATAGAATTCTAAGAATATAGAATTGTAACATTATTTGAAGATGTGTATTAATCTGCACTTGTCCGGTATTTTACATAATCTTCAATCTAATGAAACAACATCCGCAATCCCTCCCAAAATGCAAGCTTCTGACCCAAACACATACTGGTGTAAAAATATCACTGATCCTATTAAAACCTTCTCTAGTCTGTTTAAGCATACCAAACAAAAAGCCACTTTGTATTATTCTAAATGACAAGTGACCACATTGAATATCAAGTAGATGATGTATGCACAACAAATACTCATGAAAAGCATAATGATAGCTACTGTAATGAGGAAGCTGAAGAGTGCTGTCAGTCACTTTGACAGGAAGCTGAGAGAGTATGGATGTTTCACCCCACCACAGCCCTTAATGAAGTGAGGCATTCGGTTAAACCATAACACGTACGCCATGCAACTCCTCTGTGGTTCTTTATGCAGGGGTGTGAATCTTCCTCAGTCCTGAGATGGGAAACTTTACAAATAATGTTTAGATGTCTGGGAAATCATAATTTCTGCATGTTAAACAGCTAAATGCAATCATTCAGATTGTTCTGAAGGGTGGGAGAATACTATCAAATGTACAGCACATTAAATCTGATGTTATTATGATTAATTCATATTCATGACTTCTAATCATTATAATATAATTATACAATATAATCTAATTTTATGATCAAGTAGTGAGCAATACTAATGAACAAAATGTATTTAATCCATTTATAACTTGAATGTGAAAGACTTCCGGTGTGATTGCCTTTCAACTATTTTTAGCTGTACAAAAAAGCTTGATATTGCAAAGTGATATTTCTTATAATTTTTTAACATATTAGAAAAAAAATACTATATTACTATAAAAAGTTATTGTGACTTTTTATCTTAAAATTCTGACCTTTTTTTCTTGCAACTTCGAGTTTATATCTCACAATTCAGACTTTTTTTCTCAGATTTGTGAGTTTATATTAAGCAATAACAGCAAATTTTTGGAGCATTGGAGCAGAATTTTGAGTTTATTTCTTGCAGTTCTGTGTTAATATATAACAGTTCAGAAGAAAGAGAGAGAAAAAAGTCTGAACTGTGAGATTTAAACTCAGAATTGAGGAAAAAAGTCACAGTCACAACTATCTATCTATCTATCTATCTATCTATCTATCTATCTATCTATCTATCTATCTATCTATCTATCTATCTATCTATCTATCTATCTATCTATCATCCATCCATCCATCCATCATGATAAAAAAACAAATTATTAATATTCGTTATTAAATAATATTCATTTGTTTTTCACAATCCAACAACTTTCAACAATGAAAATTGTACAAATGCTTTTCAAGTAAAAATATGGACTGACCAGAAATAAAAAAAGGTATGACATGTATGTGTATAGTGTTTGTAACAACTGACCTGTGTTGACCTGAGAGAGACAGAGAGAATGAGAAAGACATGATGTACAGAATCCCATGATTATCATGCATCATTCAAATGATAAAACATAAAAACTGCTCCATTATTCACATTGGTCATATTTTACACACAATGCACACATGGATTTTTAAATGCCCTAAAAGGAGATGTTTTCCTCACTGAAAATATTATCATAAATATTTAAGACATGTCAACACAGCAGAGATGCGGAGCAGGATAAGGGGGAAAAAGAGAGAGAGAGAAAAAGAGAAAGATGTAAAACTCATTCTGCAAAACTCTCACGAGGTTGATATTTGGTGTTATGTGGGGGATCAGGTTTTAACTAGTTGTCTCTGACAGTAAACCCCTGCTGGTAGATGACATAACTGCAGTCAAGAAGCATTTTCTCCATTGACAGCCATTCAAAAGTAGCCATGTATTATTACAAAATGTATACACAAAGAACTTATTAATCACAAAGTTTTCTTTATAATACAGAACATTTTGTCAGTGTCATTTTTTTTTTCAGATTAAGTAGGTCTTAAATATCTGCATAAAGGTATTAATAGACCTCTTTGGTTGAATCCAAAGTTACAGTATGATTATGGATGGACTAATGGATGATATCAAAATCTTACAATATATTTTCAATAATCTGAATTGTTTTTTAAAAACACAGTAAAAACCAGTTAAAGGTGTTCACCTAAAAATGAAAATTCTGTCATCATTTACTCATTATAAAGTTATTCCAAACCTGTATGCACTTCTTTCTTCCGTGGAACATAAAAGAAGATGTTCTGAAAAATGTGGGTAACAACAGTTGCTGGTCACTAATATTGACTTCCATAGTGTTTCTCATACTTTGGAAGTCAATGGGTACCAGCAACTATTTGGTTGGAAATTCATACAAGTTTGGAACAACTTGAGGAATTTTCATTTTTAAGTGAACTAACACTTTAAATCTTCTTAACTGATTTTTTTAAACTTATTTATATAAAAGATATGATGCAAAACAGTCATTGTCAGGCATTACTGGTCAAATATCTTCCATACACATTCTCCCACTTTTGCTTAGGTACAGTATACAATGGTCTGACTGCTCACCTCCATTTCTTTAGGGTAAATTCCAGCTATATTTACAGGTGCACCTGAGGTCGCACAAGACGAGAATCTTAAAAAATCAGAGCCATTTGGAGATTTACTGTATTTCCAACACTACTAATCAAAATGTAGCACAATGTGAAATCCCATTTCTGGCCCATTTGCACTACGAACAGTGATGCACTGCAGATGTCAGCCTAAAGATGTTTTTGAAGAAAAATGTGGAGACTTTTGCTCCAACGGCTGGGAGGGAGGCTGACTTGTTCTGGAGGATGTAGATCCAGATTTCAACAGGAAGAGAAATGAAGCTGCATTTTTTCCTCACGCTAAGTGATGGCAGCAGCATTTTTCAGGCTCCTTATTCAAGATTAATCAGCACCTAATGGCAAAACAGAGTGCTAAAATCTCCATAAAAGAGAGAAGGGTACAGACTAAGAGAGATGGATTGAAATACAGAAAGAGAAAAAAAGAAACATCAACACATCCGCAGTAGTTGCCTGGAGCATTGACCAGCCTCAGCATCACTCCCACTGACACACACGCACAGGAACACAATAAGACAGAATCCATACTAAACATCTCTCCTTACTGCATTCCCTCCATCCTTTTCTATGATTTCCTTCTGTCTAGCCTTTTCCTCTCAGCTCATCTATTGCCTTCCCTAAATTTTTGCTTCCTCCCCCACAGGAAAACAAAAACACAAATGAGATCTTTTTGAATATCTCAGGTATTCCTATAGATGTCCAATAAAGGCTTTTACTGACATCTGCTACAACACAGAACTTTTCTTTGACATAAAGACCCTAGTAATCTCTCTAAACTATGAAGTCAGAATATAATTCAATCATCACACAGATATACAATAAACAATTGTTTTTTTGTTTTTTTTTCTCAACAGTTTCTCCTAGATGGCAATAAGATTACATGAAGAATTTGGAGTCTGCTGCTTGTCAGATTCTTCTACTGAAGAAAAAAAGACCTCAGTAATCTCACATCTCCACAAGAGTTTCAGAAAATATCTCTACAATCCCACACAAATCAGCATACTGAAAGTTTTTAATATCTACATTTTTCATTCCAGAAGTTATTGAAGCTTGTTTCTGCCTCAGAAAAAAAAAAAGAAAAATTGCTGAAATGTACTTTTTATCTGACACTTCTTTCCTTGCAATTCCACAATTCTGAGAAAAAAATTCAAATACAAACTCAGAATTCTGAGAAAAAAGTCATTTTGCAATTCTAAGGTTTTTTGTTTGTTTGTTTGTTTGTTTTTTTAGAATTACAAATTGTATCTCACAATTCTGTTTATATCTAGCAGTTTTGACCTTTTTTCTGAACTTTGAGAAACAAAGTCTGAACCGGGGAAAAAACTCTGAATTGTGAGGAAAAAAGTCAGAATAGATCAAAATTACCTATTTTATTTCTGATTCCATGGCGGAAATGGGCTTCCATAGGATTGCAATGAAAAAAAAAAATCATTAATTTGTAATCTGGAACAAACTATATAGCTATTAAAAAAATTAGTCTTCTGCTTCTCAGATATTTATTCCAAGAAAAAGACTCCAGTAATCTCTACAAAAACTCAATAATTTCATAAACTGTGCTCATATTTACTCAAAGCCAGTATGAACTTAAACATTACTCCTTCAATTCTCCCAAAACCAATTTTTTCTGAGCTACAATATCCACATAAATTTTATAAGCAATACTCATACATACTATAAGTCAACAGTTGTCTTATTTGCGTCTATTTTTGTCCCTTCTAAGAATTACACGAGAAACATCTGAGAAAAAAAACTAAATATAACTGAAAACTCAGTTAAGTCTACTGAGCAACAAAGAGGAACCTCTAGGCAACAAATGGTTCTCTGAGTGATTTAGCAGGCGCCCCACTTTTTTTTACTTCCTCTTTTTTGTCTCGTCTGCCATTGTACGAAAAGATGTCAAAATAAAGCAATATTTTACACCTCTTCCTGCTCTGCCAACTTTCCCCAATTTTCTGGAGTTACGCTTTAGAGGAGCAGAGTGCAGCAATCATGAGAAATCTGTGCTCTGGAAAGATAACCTATTGTTCAGCACTGATCAAACCCTGAGAAGGAAAAGACTGTGTGACTGTGTGTGCGTGTCAGAGACGGGAACAACAGCTCGACAGAAAGAGAGCTGGCACGCAGGTCACTTAATTGGAAGAGAAAATGAATTCGGTGTTGCATGCGATGGGATGAATTTTAATAAAGCACATGAAGCTTGTGACACAGGACAGATCCTATCAGGGGAATCTCATTTCTCTTTTGGTCTCTGTGCAATGCCTGGCGTCTGAGCATGAGCAGATGCATCTATGTCCACTGAACCTTTTAATGCCACTCTAGTAGTTTATTATAAGTAGGTGTCAATACCATCAGACAGTATGAACAGAACACTTTAGTCTGTCTGAGGCCTGCAAAGAAAGGTGCAAGAAAAAAAAAACATTTTCTGATACATTCAAGTGGTTTTACTATAGTAAGGGGGTACTGTTTGTACCAAAAAAAAAACTCTTAATTTTCATAAAACACTGCTTTATAATGATGGCCATCACTGATGATTTAAATATTCTATTAAAAATAACAATCACAGTAATTTAGTTTTCTATTATAAGAAACAAATGAAAGGCTACAGATATGAAAATAGCTCACCAATGACTCACAGATGAGAAATACTGCTCCTAATTTTACATTCCTGTGAAATAATTATGTAGATCATAAGCCAAACTGTAGGATGTTTATGGTTGCTGAGCAACATACCAACTTGGCTCATTTCTATCGAATTCAACTGATGTACGGTCACAGGTGTGCATATATCAGCTAACGAAAACAGCTTCAAACATGGCTGATCCAATCATTTACATTACATTACATTTACGCATTTAGCAGACGCTTTTATCCAAAGCGACTTACAGTGCATTCAGGCGATACATTTACATTTATTAATAAAACGGTTTTCTGTTATAGTATTGTAAAATGGGAATAGTTATGAAGCTGTAAGGACCAACCAATATGAAATATTGGATTACTTGTGATGTGTCTCCTCTAGAGTTCTAAGAAAAGTGTCTAAAAACTGTTAAGATCTGCCAAGATGCCAAAGTCAGCTATCTAAAATAAAAATGAATAAGAAATAAAAGATAAAAAAAATTTCCCGTTAGTTTTATAGTTCTGTACTCTTACTGTTTGTCAACAATAATTATAATTCCTAGGGAATTTTGCATTGTTCCAAAAAGTTTTCGAAGTGATGCAATAGAAGAACCAAAAAGAACTTTTCAGGAAACAGTTCTTGAAAGAACCTTTCTTGCAATTGAAAGATTCCACGCTCTTAAAAAACCTTTAAAGGTTCCAAAAGTATTGGTTCCCCAAAGAACCTTATTAGAGCATTTTAATGTTCTAAGAACATTTTATAATCTAATAACCTCTTTCCACTATAAAGAACCTTTTGTGGAACGGAAAGGTTTTACACTTTTAATAAAGGCTCCAAAATGGTGTTTTTGCAGTGATGCCATAGAAGAACCATTCCTGGTTCCCCAAAGAACCTTTCAGTGAACAGTTCTTAAGTGAACCATTTTGAAGAACATTTTAAAAATCTAAAGAAACTTTTTCCACTATAAAGAACCTTTTCTGCATTTGAAAGGTTGCATGGCTGTTCAAAGTTATTCATGGAACCATCAATGTCAATAAAGACCCTTTATTTTTAAGAGTGTATAGATGTTAAAGGTTCTTCATGGAATCATAGATGCCAATACGAACCTTTATTTTTAAGAGTGTAGAAGAGCCAAGTTGAAACCTCAATTAAACATAATGGAGATGGCCACTAAATCTCCAAAGCTTTGAAAGAGCGATCTCAGAGCAGTTGATTTAAATTGGAAACCGCACCTAACCACTTAGAAGCAAACAAGATTTGAGCCAACGCTGTATGCCAAGCAACCTGAGACTCATCTTGACATGACGACAAGCGTGTGCATGTGCACGCTGGCATATGTTAATAAGGTCTCTGTGTGGGATCATGTGTCTGATGACTGAAGCTCAGCGGGAGCTGTTCTGTTCTGTCTGGCTGTCAGTGTTTGACCCAGAGCATCCGCACACACACACAAACACACACAACCCGAGCCCTTTTCTGGTGACTCTCTGGCTTCTCGCGGCCCCCCGTAGCCTGCCTCTCACAGCTCGTTAGAAGATCCTTCACCCCCCGCTGGGCTTCCGCCCACCTTGGCCGCTGATCACAACCGATGGAGAAAGCCAGCATCATTGGCTCAAGCTGGGAGAGGGGAGAGAAGCCGGCGAGCGTGGACAGATAGAGAGGCCTCCAGATACTTATGCTGGACTGCCACCACAACCCCATCGCTTTTGAAGCAGAGGACCCAGAACTCTTTGATCTGTAACAGAGCATCTGTAGCACCTCCGCTGGGAAATGAGTGTGAAAAGATTGGTAACCAGAAGGTGATAGGTTGAAATCCCTCTTCACCTTATTACCGTGACACTAGTCTCAGCCTCACTGACCGCCCACAGTCTGTTCACTGACCGCCTGATGCATATTGCACACATAAATGGCAAAATCTCAAGCTCACTTCTGATTGGCTGGCTTCGGTGAACAAAGTCGTGTTTACAAAACACAACACACACTTTTGAGGAAAAACTGGATTTGCCAAAGTTTGCCAGGTTAGTGGTTCTAACTTTTGTAGACTACATACCCATGAACAGAATTGTATTTTCTCTCTATTTCATTTCTATCTGTCTGTCTGTCTATCTATCTACATATAGTATTTGGACACTTAATCCACAATTGAAAGTAAATGCATTAGCATTATAGTACAAAATATCAAAACAAGTGACATTTAAAGAAATACAGCAAACTTCTAAATCAAAATATTTCTTAGGTTTCAAAATACGAAACAATACATTGTTCAAAATGAAGACCAAAAGTCTTCGACATTTTCTGGTAATCAAACTTTGTGGAATATGTTCATTAATAACCAACTTGTTGAAATTCTTTAAAAAGCAGCTCAAAAAAAAGTGGCAAATGCCACTTTGTTTGATATTTTGTGTCTAATGCCATTGCATTGCATTTCATTCAGACATTTTTAAGTGTAATAGTCCTATATATCTATATATACAACTATATCTTTAAGCTTAAACAGCATGTAAAAACAAACTGGTTGGTTGCTTTACAAGTGGGGCAGAAAATCTATTTACCTTGGAAAAAAAGAAAATCTGGTGTAGAAACAACTTTTACTGAGAAACTGCTAGTAAATTTCACAAAGAATCTACAAGTAGCCTGTTGAATTAAATGTGAAATTTTGAAATGGAAAGACTGAAATAATATTTTCTTGTAAAACATACTTCAATAATCTTCAAAAAGATTATTAGAGTGTAAGTGGTGAGTTCTATGCCAGAAGAAGCAGCAAACTGGACAAACGTCTTACTGCAATCTGCCTAATATGCACAGATTTGAATCATTGTACCATATAAGAGCATTTACTAAATAAAACAGTTTTTGTGCTTAAATAATGTTCCTAAAGAGGCACTGCTTAGTGGATTCAACATGAGGTTTAAGAAGTATAATGCTTCACAATGAGCTAATGCTCATTTCATCGTATCATTCATCTTACAAAATGAGAAATCTGGATAGACGATATCTGCACAGACAATAGTATTCTCTCTCTGAGCAACAGAAAGGGAAAAGACATTGATCTTAACATTTCACTACATAAATGCTAATCATTTTGTGTTTTTAGTGTTATTCAGATACTTTTACTACAGACAAAATAGCCATAATAAGTTAACTGATGGATCTTCTGCCCACATCCGCAGTACAATCAGATATATGGCAGCCCTCACCATCATCAAAGGCAAAACGGCAAAGATAAGATGAAAAGCGTTTGTGATATGTGCTTTCCAACATACCGCCCAGGGCTGAAATACTCTCTCTGCCATTCGGTGTGCGATTAAGGGGTGAGGCCTTCATTCATTCCACCTGAGCTGTCCGTCAGATCCATGGCACCAGGGCTTAACCGCGTGGATATCTCTCTTTCCCAGAACTCAAAGTAATTGATCCAGCTTTGGGTCTTTTAATATGTTTTTTTATTTTTTTAGACAATACTTTTTTGGGAGCTTTAAGCCACGAGCGCACCAGAAACTGTTCAATGTTATAATGCACAATGGCTTAAATTTTCATCTATCAGTACTCATGATTGTGTCACATCAGTGATTTTATGTAAGGGTTTCTGCTAATGTTATATAAATGACACCAAGAGCACTCACTATTGAAAATGCTTTGTGTCATCATAACCTCTGCTAAATCTGTCAAGCAGATGTATTTCAATTCCATCATTGAGACAAAAATCTACTCACCACTAAGAACCAAAATAGGCTTGATGCCAATGAACCGAGATGCTTTTAATGTAAAACGTCATAATTGTCAGAAATATTTTGAAGGTCTTTATCAAAACTAATCTGTCTTAGTAAATGAGTATAAAAATCCCATCTGACAGATCTGATCAAAACAAAATCCTGTAAAAATACAGGGTTCTGAAAAACTGAGATTGCATTGAGAATCTGGGAATTTAACGAAAAAAAGTTCTTAAAAGAAAAATATTATGATGTTAAATTAATAATAAATATTTCAGATTCAGCACTAGGTTGCTAATCAAATTAAAAGAAAACATTTTTAACATTTAATTACATATTTATTTTTTGTATTTTTTACCTTATATTAAGTGAATTTTATTTATTTATTTATTTATTTATTTATTTATTTATATTTCAACTCAAGATTCTTATGCTGTAAATCTAACTAAAAAAAAATCTGTAATAAATGAAAACATTTGCACTAGCGTGCTCTGAATTTTGGACCCCACTGTATATGATTCATAAATAAAATACAATAAAATAAAAAAGAAAAGAAAAAAAGTTAAAAGTCAACATTGTAAAGCATGTCAGAAACACACTTCTAGGTCTTTCTATATCCAAACAAGCTTTGCTTTTGTAATGTTTACGGGTGGGTGTGCTTGTTTGGTGTTTCACTTGAATGTGCTTGCCATTAAAGTGTCTCTAAGTATGTAAAGTGAGGCAAGCATCTTATCTCTGAGCTGAGAGCTGGCGTTCACAGCTGGGAAAGCTAGGCTTTATGAAGATCAATAGTCCTCTCCCTTTCTCGCTCTCTCTCTTTGGCTTTACTCAGTCTCAAAGTGAAGAAAAAGAAAACACACCCAGTGAGGTGATTACCTCATGCATGAAGTTCACATCACCCTTTCAGCCAGGCAAAGCTTTATGGGATTACAGTAAAATACCAGTGGAAAACAGGAGGATGAGTACAGGATAACTGTCTGTGCACCTCAAAGGAGAGGTTAAAGATGAGGGAATCGTCTTATGTCGCCATTGACATTTGAGCTAATGCTGTTACGAGTGTCCTCGCAAATATTTGTGAATATTATAAGTTGGTCCAAGCCTTTGTAAAAGGTTAAGATTCAGGATATACATGCTTAAAGCAGTTTATTTGAAGAGGGATATCAAAGTAACTGCTTCACTGGAGTAATGGCGAACAGGTCAAAATGTAGATCTGGCTATGTGATATTACAAAAAGTATCAATATAGACTAGTTGGGCTTAGTTTTAGCAAGGCACCCATGTCTACGGACTGCCCACAGTCTGTATGATGCAAGGTGCACACAAAAATAGCAAAATATTATAAAAACTAGAGGTTATGAAAAAAAAATCAATTGGCTGCTACACAACTTTCGAAAGAGCATATGTATACCTTGAATGACAGAAGTGTCAGTCAAATGCATAAATGTAAATAACAAGGCTGCTACACAGCACAAAAAAAAAAAAAAAAAAAATCATGTCCTTGATCAGTAGTTTTGCATGGTTTTCCATGCGGTTGACAAAAAAAAAAAAAAAAAAATGTAAACAAGATATATTTACCTGTACACTGCAAGTAAATCACTTGCATATGCAACTATATATTGCACGATGTGACTAAATAATTATTATTTTTACCCACTGGCTAATAAATTGTCAAATTTCACTTGCCAGTGATTAAGTTATATAAGATATATCAATTATATTCAAGAAAAGGAATAAAAAAAATTTAAGTCAGATTACAGTGAACTGAATCATGCATTGTATAAAAACCTAGATTAAGATATTGTTCAAGTTTTTTTTTTGTTTGTTTGTTTTTTTTTTTATTTACAAAATAACAAAAGTTTTATTTTCTGAGAAAGCTGACAAATGGGCTATATCCTAATATCATTTTGTAAAAACAATATCCTGAAAAAATCTTAAATTTTTATACTGGAAAACAAGACAAACATGCATATATGCTGCAATACTGTATATATTTCACAGTGAATAATAAGTGATTCAGTGGGAAAAATTACATAAATAAATAAAACTCTTATCTCATAAAGATATTCATGGGATTTGTTTCATTCTAACCACAAAGTCAACACATTTTCCACTAGACTAATGTACCTTTACTTGAATGAAATACAACTTGGTTGCACATTGCTCTATTATTGCGGTATCATTGATTTCATATTTACTCGTCCCTACATCTCAAAGCAAACAGTAGTTGGTCATTTTACAGCAATCAGCTGTGTTTAAGTGGGCAGATCTTGGCCCAGACAAGCTACAATATGGAGCAGACTTCATGGCAATAGTCAAAAGTCTGGCTTTGGCTAGATCAAGCAGCTCTGAACTCTCTAATTGCTTCTCCTGACCTTCACCCCAGGAAATGTAAATAAACAGCATCCTAATCATAATCCACCCACAAATCCGGATCCAGAACTTCTCAAGGTGTGCCAGATCTCAAGAAACAAACAAACAGCCTTATATAGACACACCACAGGGTATAAAGCTCAATCTAAATGCTCATGATGCACAACAATACAGAAATAAATTATTCAAATCCAAACAGCAACCACAACTGAAAGTGGTAGGCCTAGTTGGTGGGATTTCAAATTTCTTTAAGTATAAATAAATGACACTGCTGTGCGTGCAAAGGATCAGGTGTTTACACCGATACGCACATGCACAGACACTGGTGCACACCAAATAGATCTGGTTTCACAGTATGACACAGATGAGGATGGCTAAATGTTAACAGACCAACATTTTTCCCAACGTGCATTTGTTTGTTTGCTTGATTTGATCCCTAAATCCTCTTGTCTCACGAATGAGCATTTGCAATGCAGGGGTCACATGGTTCCTCGCGGGTATAAGGACAGCTTAACCCTAAATGTCTCTGTGGAGTTGATCATTGCCATCTGTGTGAGAGCTGGTGTGGTTTGATGCACACCCTTTGGCTATCCGCACCAGCCGCGAATAGACATTAAAACCTACAACAGATGGACACGCCACAGCTCTGTCAAACAGAGGACAAGTACACACACAAACTCACGGTTCGGAGAAATAAGCGTAAATAAGCGCATAATGCAGCACGCAATGTATGACAACAGCAACGTCCTTCTGCGAGCTCATTACTTCTTGATACGCCTCAGAGACTTGTCCTGCAATTGAAAATCACACAACTTTACAAAGCATCCTATTGTGCTATACTCTCAACACTCATTTGTATTTACGACAGTATAAAAAAGCTCTCAAGCAGGCTCTGTGTCTGTCTCAAAAGACATCTTTAGATGTCTCCTTGTTTGTCTCTGAAAAGGCTAGAACAGAATGTGGGGAAGAAAATGAACAAATATCAGGTCGGAGCATGACTGGCTGTGTGTTTTTTCAGTGTCTGTTCCTTCCTATCCTTCTCTCCAGCAGGGCTCTGATCTCATTTGCCTCTCGGTATTGATTTTGCATTTAAGGATTAATGCAGAGTCTAATGGACAATCAGTCGGAATAGCACCCCACCTCCCTCTCAGCCTTCTCGGCATCAGGAGGAAGGGACCGCCGAGATTTATAATCAATTTGTTTTGCAGCAATGCTCGCTGTTGTTTTTGGCAAATCATTGGCTTGTCTTTATTGCTTAAGAGCAGAAATTTCAAGATGTTCCTCAAGCACATAATTTTCGTCTGAATTGGTGTCCAAAAATGTTTTTTGAAATATCAGAGAAATATTATATACAGTAAGGAATAGGTGACCCATAAATTAATGTTCTGTCTGTGTTTTATTATTTTAGTACTATTTATATACTATTTCATTTTAATTTTAGTAGGTTTCAGTCATTTTTATATACTATTCCCCAATTGTAAGTCGCTTTGGATAAAAGCGTCTGCTAAATGAATAAATGTAATGTAAATCTAATTTTGTTATGCATTTTTGTAATTTTTATTAGTTTTTGTCCTTATTATTTATATAGTTTAATTAATTTTTATTTCAGTTTTAGTAATTGTAGTACTCTAACTTAATTCAAGACAACACTTCTAATTTTCATTTCAGTTTTTTGTTTAAGTTGGTCTAATATTTATATTTTATTTCAGCTTTATTTCAATTACCAGCACTGGTTCTGTCATTATTTACCTTAAACTTTGATTTTCTTTCTTCTAAGGAACAAAAAAATGCAGATCTTACACGAAATGGCCGAGATTCTGTTTTCTATAAAACAAAAGTAAATGATTATTTACACTGAAAAGCTCCAAAAGGGTCAAAAAAGCAATAAAAAATTATAATAAAAGTAGTCAGTATGATCAGTGCTCTATAGCAGTGTTGTTTTAGTATCACAAAGATTGTACTATAGTTTTTTTATATATATATTTCAAATTAGTTTTTATTTTTGTATTTTCAATTTTTATTTAAATTTTAGTTAAAGTTTACTAATTTTGAGTTTTTGTTATTTTTCTTAGTGAAATACATCTAGTTTTTACTCATTTTCATTTCAGCTTAATTGTACTTATTTCGCGAATTTCAGTTAACATTTATTTTATTTCAAGTAATGAAAATGTTTTTTATGTTTTATTTCAGTTTTAGTTAACCATAATAACCCTGCACTATATTTTATATGTGTGGTGAACAGATAAAGTTGTTGTTCATTTTTTTTTTTTTTTTTCATTAATTGCTTTTCCCTTCAGAAGGAAAGATATCCACTTGCACAGTTGTAAGATTATTACATTTTTGTCAGTCACTCTCACCACAGGTGTTGTATAAGCTATTGTACTCTATGAATTCAATTTTAAAAAATTTGAGACTACTTGCATGAAACTTTTGCATTGCTTTTTATCAATTCTTGACAATCCACTCTCTTTGTACAAAAATAGAAGTTTGAACATTGTGCCTAAGATCTCTTATTGTGTTTCATTGAGGAAAATATGAAAATATAATAGAGTGGGAATGACATAAAGGTGAGCAAATGATGAGAAAATGCTCATTTTTGGCTGTCTATTCCTGGAGAGATCCAGTAAAATGTTTAGCTCATTTCTCACTAAAAAGAGAGCATTATAAAAGGATTTAGGGAACAGCATAAAAATGATCCACTCTGCACTTTAGAGCTGATGGTTTTGTCCATGCAGCTTTGCACTTGTCATTTGTGCATTCTTTGATTTCTTTTTTTTTTTTTTAGACACAGGTCTGGTTGAGCTGGCTGTCTCAGCTCCTCTGGGTTCTCCAGCACCTGTGTCTGCTGCACCTGGGGTCTCTGCAGATGGAGTTTCTCCCTCCTCTCCCTGGTGGGGGTTTCATCCTTGCGACTCTCCAGCTTGAATCTAAATCGCACTGCCCGTGGCTATGTCTGGCTCCTGCGTCTCAAACATTCCCCACTGTTTCCCCTCTAGTTCCTCATCAGCAAAGTTTGGCTTCAAGGCACAAGGTCGAGGCCTCTCTGATCAATGCTGCACGGAATGAGGGCGCTATTTCACTTTAAACCTGCCTTTGGCATTCACACATACATGCACAAACACACACACCTAACGCCAACTGTGCCGGTGGTGCAGCTCAGGTCGCGCTCCCTCCTGCGATCCAAACTAAATGATGCATATCCCATTATTCAGAGAAGTAGGTCACAGTTTATATACCACTGGCTCACACAAAAAGCACAATATCTTGCCCATATCTGGGACATGGAGAGAGGCAAAAACTGTTTGTTTAGGATTTTAAGCTTACACCACTTACATTTGGGCTCTCAGAAGATTGAGAGGTCTGGCCAGGACAGGTCTCTAAGATGTCAGTCTCAATTATGTCACAATGTCTGTCTCAGTGGTCCTGTTGTGAGAGCCACCAGTCACCATCCCATTCACTGACTAAGGGGTCGTTCAGATCATTGTAAGGCCCATTAGAGCCACTAACCAAAAGCAAATTCACTGGCTGATTGTTCACCTACCGGCAGTGGTGTATTGTAACGAAGTAATAATACTTTGTTACAGTACTTAAGTATTTTTTGGGAGTATCTGTACTTTACTTGAGTTTTTATATTTCAGCCAACTTTTACTTTTACTCCACTACATTTCCTAATTAAAATGTATACTTTTACTCCGATACATTTCCCCGAAGCATATTCGTTACTTACTACAAAATAGTCAAAAGAACTCAGACGCAAGAAAGCAGGTTTAACGAATCAGTGGTCTAGCGTTTGCAAGTTAGACTCCTAAAAAACACCTTTGCACATGTGCAAACAAGTGCGCGCACAACCGCCGCAGATGATTCATTTTCCACTCAAGTCGAGACTGGGGTGTGTAATATACAGCATCGTCTGCGATAATATGGTAAGTGTGGTTGTAATGATGTGCGATCTGACATTATCAAGTACTAGGCTATATCACCAAATCACACACAGAGTGCACGCACGTTGATTTATAAGTCTATTAAAACTCAAAATTCCAGGTATTCTAAATTGTAGACAGCATAAATGCTTCTGTATGCTTTTTATATTTATATAATTTAATATAGTTAAATTCTATATCTATCTACATCACACAAAGAGTACCGTTTTTCTGCAGATATCAGCATGAACACATTTAATAATCATTTTATACAAGTTCAGTAAAGCAATAAGTGACTTACATTTTAGACATAATATTGATTGTTCTTGCTCATTTTGCCAACGAAAATAGTTCCAAACAAAGATCACAGCACTGTTTTGCATCTCTGAGCAATGGACGGTGTTTACTTATTGAATGAATCAGCTATTTGAACAAATCGGTTGAATAAATGATTCAGTGATTCACTCATTAACACAGTCAAATGCTTTGTCTCTGAATGAATCAGTCGTTTGAATGAATCGGTTGAATCTCAATGACTCACTCATTAACAGTCACTTGCTGTCACCTACTGGCGGTTTTAATTTCACATTTCTACTATTTTTTTTCATGTTTTAAATTAATTCAAATATCACTATTCAACGTTTTATGCTAAAAAGAAAACTTTAGGCCTATTTATGCATCTGTAACTGCAGTTTAAATGCATCCATGTTACCTCTGAGATGCAGTAAACTGTGTAAATACATCTAAATGCTATTTCAGATGCAGATTCCAGAAATGTTTTCTTATGTTGGAATAAAAGACACTAAGTACCGGATGAAGTGCTTCTTATTCTTACCCAAAAATACAAAATGGAAGAAAGAGTTAAAACTGAACACAATCTTGCTACTCAAGCTGTATGAATATTTTATATATATTTATTTGCTTCTTTTCCATTTTGCATTTACTTGTACTTTTACTTTCAATACTTAAGTATGTTTAAGATTTTAAAAATACTGTCCGTACTTAAGCACAATAAATATCACATACTTTAAGACTTTTACTCAAGTAATATTCTAAATGGTGACTTCAACTTCTACCAAAGTCATTTTCTGGTAAGATATCTGTACTTTTACTTGAGTGTGGCTTTCAGGTACTTTATACACCACTGCCTACCGGTTTGAAAGCTCGAATACATTCAGAGAGTGCATCTCTGCTTACAAATACAAACGGCGAGCTTTCTTGAAAGAGAAGGGTAGGATGCAACAGCATCAGTCCACAACAACAACAACAACGAGAATTTGTGCTGATTCACCACACTCTCAGAATAAAAGGTACAAAAGCTGTCACTAAAGTGGTACCTTTTCAAAAGCTACACATTTGCACCTTATTTACCCCTAAAGGCTATATATTAGTACCTTAAAGACATATTAGTTCTTAAAGTGTACATATTAGTACCTAAATGGTACATTTCAGTACCTATTGAAAGGGTACAGCCCTAGTGAACACTATTGTACCTTTTTTCTAAGAGTGCAACTGCTTTATTCTGCTCTTTGCTGTTGTCTTGATTAAATTTTGGTGCCAAAGATACCATTTCTAGAATATATGCAGCTTTGCATTTTCAAGATCACAGTAGTGTTATTTTAGTGTCACTGAGATAGTACTATGGTTTTTATTAATATTTTGAATTAGTTTTTATCTTTGTATTTTATTTTAATTTCAGGGTTTTTTAGTAAATGTTTATTGTATTTTTGTAATTTTTACTATATTTTGAATATTTTCATATAGTTTTTATTCATTTTTATTTCAGTTTTAGTTTTTATTAAATTAAATATTTCAAAGAATTTTTACATTTATAATTATTACATTTTTAAATTAATTATTATTATTATTTATTTTTTTTTTTTTGGTAATCATTTTAGTTTTAGTTAAATACAATAATCCTGATTTGAATCTTTTCTTTTGGCTAAATCACAATTAAACTCATAACCTCCAAGGCTCCAACTAGTCTTTAGAAACCAGAGTGAAACTGTATTAATTTAATAGCATTTTTTTTTTTTCTAAAATTTTCCACCCCTAGTCTTGATGCTTTCATTGAAGAGTTAGACCTCTATAGTAACAACACAGTAGCTAATTGCACTGCTATGTGAATGAAGATTTGTTGCATTCATGCATTGCTTCAATGACTGCTAGCCCTAGCACCTTAAAATCCATCTCAAATGGTGACCGTAGGGGAAAAACCAGCACAGGGGGCTCAAAAATCATACGGCGTGTTGATCAGGCTCATAGTGCTTTCATCTAAGCACTGTTCTCAGCCTTTCTACGGTCATATTTTTGACTCTGAATAGGCCACTCTGCTATGAAGTGCTGCCCATGATTAATACTGAAACTATTAAATAGCCCTTGGTCTGAGATGATGAACGATCCACATTCAGCTCACTTACCGACCCTGAATATGTATGAAAAGCCATAAAATTTAATGACGCTTTACCTTTCCCAAATGCAATACACATTGGGATGCTTGTCCGCAGGAATACAACAATCCGCCCCTGTCTAAATCCTATAAAACATAGATTATGCTATGTATGCTGACCGCATGTGGACAGTATTGCAGCTGTATTTCAAAAAGAATGGGTCCACATGGATTTCAGCCACTGTGTGTGGAAATGCTGACGACACGAAAAGCTAGAACCATTAGACAGGGAACAAATTGCAGAGGTATGTTTTCAAGAAGGCAAAACAAACAAATGCTGCCCCCCTTAAGGGGCTTCCTCCTGTCGCTTTGTGCATTGCGGCTTCTTGATTATCACAGTCTCTGTGTTTCCTGTGTAATAGCTGACGGCTTACAGGGTAGACAAATCTCAGTAATTATATGTATTGGTGTAGGTGTAGGTGTGTGTGTGTGTGTGTGTGTGTGTGTGTGTGTGTGTGTGTGTTGTGTGGGTGTCCCATCTGAAGAAAAGCTCTGTCACTCTGGTAAGTCATGCATAACAGCCTGACAGACAGGAAGAGCTAAAAGCATTCACTCCCACTGTGATGTTTTCCATCATAACATGTCCAAGCGTTCTAGTTTCGAATCATCACACATACACATACATGCGCACATATGCGGAACAAGGAGGGTATCAGAGGACACAGAACAAAGAAAAGCCTTAACCATCAATACGCAGCAGCATCCTAATGATTTGCTTCCTCTGAAGGTCAAGACAACAAGCTGCAAATTAGGGGTGATCGAGCCAACAAAGCACAATATGGAGAGTGAATGGAGATGAATGCACTCTAGGTTTATCCAATAAATGCAAGGAGATAATTACAGGGTCATTAGGATTTAATGATACTGATGATTTCGCCTGTACTCATGCGGGATAAAACACATGGGGCTAGGAGAGATGACACTGTTGTGTATCTCTGACCTAGGAACACTTCTGGTGACAATCAATCAATCAATCAATAAAAAAATCCCAGAGGTTAGTTAATTCGGTAACACTTTACAATAAGGTTCATTAGTTAACATTAGTTAACAACATTAGTAAACATGAACTAAGAATGAACAATACTTTATAAATCTTAGTTAATGATAATTTCAGCATTTACTAATGCATTATTAAAATCACAAGTTGTGTTTGTTAACATTAGTTAATGCACTGTGAACTAACATGAATAAACAACGAACAACTGTATTTTCATTAACTAACATTAACAAAGATTAATAAATAGTGAAATAAATGCATTGTTTGTTGTTTGTTCATGTTAGTTAATACATTAAATAATGTTAATAAATGACACCTTATTGTAAAGTGTTATCGTTAATTCTAATCCTTATGAGGATAAATCCTCAAATGGAAAAAAAAAAGTTTTAAGCCAAATAAAATGGCAAAAGTTCTTTTGTACGGTTTGGTTTAAGCTATATTGATGTGCAGTGATCCTAACGCTTTAAAAAGCATGATTATTATTGCATTACATAACTAAATATAAAAAAAGTATAATTTATTTTAAAGAAAAAAAAAAAGTTTGTTAGATCTTAAAAGATAAACAAATATAGTGTTAAAAATGAAAACAAAACAAAACAACCAAAATTTTAAATGTACGAATATCATTAAATAAAATATGAAAAAGAGGCATTTATTTAATAGAACAGTACAGTTTTTTTTTTTAAAAAAAGGTAAAATAAATAAATAAATGATATTAAATTGATTAATTAATTAAAATATATATATATATATATATATATATATGTAAATAAACTTCTTTTTTCCTTCATTGAACATCAAGGTAAGGTAAGGTAAAAAGAATACAGAGTGTTTAATATGATGACAAAACATATTTGGATACTTAAGCCAAATGCAAAAATGTATGAATATCACTTCATACAAAAAAAAAAAAAAAAAAAAGATAAAAGGTAAAGGACAAAAGCAGATATAGCATTCAAAATTAAGATGGATTTTTTTGGAAACAAAACAAAACAAAACAAAACAAAACAAAACAAAATAAAATAAAATAAAATAAAATAAAATAAAATAAAATAAAAGACATTTATTTAAAGAAAAACAGTATAATTTTCATTCTGAATTTTAAAAAAAAGTTAACTTCGCAGATAAGAAAAAAAATTGAGTTAAAATGCAATTAATCCATTTTATGCAATCCAAATGCATTGTAATTTGCTTAATTTAATAACAACACACATCTCTATTTAGATAAACAGGCATGTGTGATTGTGCGTGTGTTTTACTGAAACATCTGAAGTGGGCAGACGTTCTGAGATTTTCAAGACAGTTTCCACAGTAACCAAGGCAGTAGCCATGAAGAGCAAAACCTTGATTTCAATGAAACTCAACACTGCTTTTGCACAGATGAAGGTTTTTGCTGCTTCTATTTTGACAGAATCGTTCTAACCTTGATTTTATTCTCCAAAGGTGAAGTCACACAGCAGTCTACTATCTTTATCCATAACTTATCTAAATTAGCTATAAAATAGTGTAAAATCTGTATGTAAAGTGTCTGAAGCTGAAGGAAAAGAAAAAGTTGTATAAGCCTATGAGGCAATACAAGTACTATAATAAAGCAATCAAGAAATAAGGTAATCAGCTGAGCAATGTAGAAAGTGGATCAAAAACAGAATAAAAATGCAGAGAGGGTAAAATATAAGAGAGAAAGCAAGCCTGAGAGGAGACAAGAAACAAACCCGAAGCTTTAAGACAATGCATACATTATGGCACACCTCCGACGGGAAGTGTGACATCAAAGCAATGCTAATGCTCATAAACAGCTCAAAGTAATGAGACCGTCACATGCGATATCTGTCACATTCCACCAGAAAACACAGCAATCAAAAGTAAATACTTCAGTACCTCGCTGCCATATTGCACCAAGACATTTCACATGTGTTTAGCTAAACATTTGGAAACGTCTTGACATCTAAGAAAAATGCGGAAACCGAGCAAATGAAATGTTTTTTGCTCTGGGGGTAGAAATAAACCGCAACACACAGTTGCCACTCGCAACACTACACCTCAATGGTTTCTTGTATGAATCGTGCATAATAAACAGTAGATCTTCATGCGTGAAAGTAATTACGACGCTTCGAATTCCTTTCACTTCTTTTTAATTGTTATTTCACAGCTAGTGGACCAAGATTAATCACTAGTCTCAGTCTCAGGACCACCTACAACACATCTATGCATATTGCACACAAAAAATGGTGAGATATGCAAACAATAGCAAGATCTGATCTCATTGCCTGGCTTTACACAATTTCATATACTCAAAGAAAACAAATTAGTGTTTAAATACGTACCAGGTTGCTGAAAGAAAAAGAGCAATACTTATGGTGCGTTCAAGTCCTCCTGGGAAGTTTGCATTTATGAGTTGGGAAGTCATAAAATATGACTTCGTTTTTATTCAATTACGATTACGTTTTTATTCAATTTATGAAGTTACTGTAAATCAAATTTTATATATATATATATATATATATATATATATATATATATATATATATATTCTATTGTATTTGTATAATAGTATCGGATTTTGTAGATGCAACTTATAGCGATGCGGAAAAGGCGTACGGAATCGTGGAATCTAGTCATAAAAAATGGAATTTACTGTATAACACGGAATGTCACAGAATTTGCCAAATTCGGGATGGATAAATCAAAATTAGGTCAGTACATTTCAATCAAAACACGATATAGACTAGTGTCTGTGAATATTAAGCTGCAAAATACTATATGAATCTTGCATGTTCTGCGTGTCTAAGTCTGAATGAATGGCGCAGACACAGTTTCGTTTACTACACATATACTGAAACGTGCGTGACGCTCGCTGTGTTTTCAGCTTCTGCTGCCTCAATATATAAGTACATGAACACATAAACATAATCTCTAGAACTGCTCAGAGAGTCACTTCATTAGCATTTTACCATTTCTTTTGAGTAAAACTATTGTCATATCATATACAAACAGAAACCTAAAGGTCTTCACAGCAACCCATCAAAATAAAAGTTCGGTTTAACTTGAAGAAACCGTGACAGAAATATTTTGGATTAATAAAATTTAATTTAACCATTAAAACAAAGTCTAGAAAAATGAAAACAGAAAAAAAAAAAAAACGGAATTTGAAAAAAAAAATTAAATTAAAAAAATAAATAAATAAATAAATAAACATAATTTTGGAAAAAATAAAAGGGCCCTAAACTTAGTTATTGTAAATAAATAAATAATAATAATAATAATAATAATAATAATAATAATAATCATTTCAACAAACGTATCATCAATACAGACGTAATTTCTCATCAACATCCACACAACTCTTGGGGCTTAAAGAAACTTCAGAGTTTCCAACTTGCAATTATGACTTCATACCATTCATGTGTATTCAACACATAAATATGATCTTTCTGACATGACCTAAATGCACCATTATTATTTCTGAATTCTAACTAAACCATAAAGTTAAACTTTTCCACAATTGTACAACTATTCATGGAGACATTATCAAATGAGCTACAACTCAAGTAGCAAGATGATCTACTAGCGTAGAATCGAGTTCAGATTTTCTGTATAAAAAATAAACTATGACTTGTCACTCAATTGAAATGTATGGTTCTACTCCAGAAGAACAAGCAAACTGAACCAGACTTTATGCCTATAGTCAGAAATCTGTCTCTGTTCTATCAATCATTACTCAGTTACTGTCTAATCAATTGTCATTAGCGATCAAGGTGCTGGTGGGAAAAATGAGTCCTGCAATCTATAAGTGCTGTAGGGTCTTTTAATTCACATCTGCCTGGTTGATTAGAAATTTCCCCTCGCTCATATTCCCTGAGCCCTAACAAAGAGCCTCGTTAGCAGGGTTTCATATGTGCCAGAACAAGCCAGGTTTGGGTCTGGCACCTTTTTTAGTGGATTTCTCTGGAAAAAAAGGTATGCTATTACTGCTTGTAAAAACATCAAGTTTTGCATACTGCCACTCGCTTGCAGAGTCAGTTGGGTCTTAATGGCAGATCCATCAGCGGTCTTTGTTCTACAACCTCATCATTTACAAATTAAGCACTGCTCGTTAGCATGTGATAGCTATTTTATCCTCTAACAAAGCCTGGCTAACCTCTGGTAGTGCTTTGACAGACACATTTTCGGATCTCTAAATCCTCCCAGGTGCTCATTGTGCTCAGTGGCATCTCTAGAGATGGTGAGTGGCACCTCTGGAGTGACAGACGGCCTTTGCTCAGCTCATGAGTCTGCCTGCACTGGGACATAAACTCACGGTGACAGCCTCCATTCAGGCCTCCCAGGTGTCTCCTCTAAGAGAGCTATTCAACCTTTCAGCTTCTTAATGAGAATCAACAAAGCATCAAAGCCATTCTAAACTCCTGATTCCTGTCTTTCACTAAATTATTCTCTCTTTTTGCAGTACAGTGGGAATGAATGTTACACAAAGCAAGCTATTGCATTTGCTTTATTGCTATTACTTTATTGTGTTTGTGGAGTTGACATGGCATTTCAAGAGTCCTGCAGTGTTATATGCTATACTTTACCTAAAATTATTTTAAACAAAATATTATTAGGCTTGTCACAATATCATAAATTTCACACAGCTACAGTATTCATGTTCAAAATGACTATGCTGCTAATACCACTGGTAGATGATGCTATGAGGTAGTTGTTGTTGCACAATAACGCAAAATAGCATACATTTTATTTCTTAAACTATTTTAACTAAAAAGAAAACATAAAAACATGCAATCATTAAATTGATTGCTTGATGTTCAATGAAGGAAAAAAGAAGTTTATGTCCATATATATATATATATATATATATATATATATATATATATATATATATATATATATATATATATATATATGCATCGGATTCAAGTTGGCATTTGTATCGCGATGCATCGTTTCTAACATATTTGCATCGGTAAAAACTATTTATTTATATATAATTACTAGTGGATGCGCTACACTTTTATTGTTTAGAAAGTGACCAATAATCTGTGACCAATATTTTATATGTAGATTGATTTCTCCTCTCGAAACTGTTTCTCAAGCGCATTCTCTCATCACCGCTGCGCGTGAATATGATTAATCACAAGCTCACGGAGACCCGAGGAAAAGCGGGGGTTAAAGTCCAAAACCTGACTTGAGATAACCTAACAAATCAATCGGGGCTAAAGCGGTTATAAACGACAGTGTAAGTTCACACAATCTAACTAATTTGTGCACGCTTATTCTTAAGCAGCCCTTAATGTCGATCATGGATCAAATCGATCCACCATGGCAAACAACGAATATATATGTGCTGTTTAATGCATTTGAGACGTTTTGTTTTCCTCGGTGCATAACTGACGTCACGAGTATATTTTTCATCTGTAAATGTTAGAAAGTCATGCAAATATATCCATTTTTCTGTCAGGAGTGGGAGAGGTCAATGCGAGTGAACGAGCGCTGCTGTGCGCATGCACGCTAAACAGACGGAGCGCAATAATTCTTTGTCAAATATGCATTTTATGATAGCAGTAACTGTAAAGGGACTATTGTAATGGGTAAGTAAAATGTAAGCTAATACAGTCCTAATTACTAAGGTCAGATGAGTTAATGTGTGTTTCTTATACACAGCAAATTTTAAAGAGTGAATTTCACTCCCTCAGAGTTAAAATTAACACTTATCCAGTGTATATATGAATACCACTGGTAAAGTGTTAAATTAACACTTTTGAAAGTGTTGAAATTATTAACACCATGACAGTGTTACTAACAAACTCTTAAAATGTAAAATATTAACACCAGAATGGATGATGAAAACACCAAAGTTGGTGTTCAAAGTTAACACTCATGGATTAACTGGTCAGCACTGCACCAGTGTTAATAACCCCCCCCCCCCCAAAATAGACCCACAAAACAATACACGTTTACATTCAATTATTTTTTTAATTGAAACATTGTAAATATTTTTCCCATGTAAAAAACATGTTCTTACAACAATTAAAATATCATAATGTCAAGGCAAATCAATGCAAAGGCACAAAATACATATTCTTATTTGGTCCATATGTACTCTTAATGTCATAAGGTTTATAATGCTCACATTTATCAGCTTAAACAACAGTCTTTGCTAATGGTGTTTGGACCTCCTTGGAAAGAATAGTATCATTCTTTGTTTTCAGCATGACGATGCATTTGTGCTCCTGTAAAATTGGAAAACAAAAACATAAAAAACAGGATAATTTCACATCCATTCATCAGCTGAAATGTCAGAGACAAGTATCAATTACAATAGTCAAGTCAAGTCACCATTATTTATATAGCGCTTTTTACAATGGAGATTGTGTCAAAGCAGCTTGGCAGTATTATACAGGGAAATAGTGTGTCAAAATAGTGTGCCATTCTCCTCTGGCCAGACAAGACCAGCAGTTTAAATCTAGGCTGAAAAAGTTAGATTGTGCAGAGGACTCATCTGGTTCCTGTGATCTTGTCCTGATGGCCGTCTAGGAGACAAGGTCTTCACTGGGGATCAGTCTCTGGGGCTCATCTAGTTGTCCTGGTCTCCGCTGATGTTCAGGGCTGTAGAGGTTGTCTCTAGGTGCTGATCCACCATCTGATCTGGATATGGACTGGATCCGGGTGGCTGCAGTGACCATCTGATCTGGATACGGACTGGATCTGGTGGCTACGGTGACCTCGGAATAAGAAAGAAATAGACTAATATTAGCATGGATGCCATTCTTCTAACAATGTAACAAGTACATCGGGTGTTATGGGAGGATGCACATAAATGGGACAGCACATAAATAAATGACAGTGCAAGCATACCAAAAACTTACATTTGATACATTTTTATAAGGAGATCAGACTCTTTATTATTATTGTTTAATAATCAAAAAATTAAGCATGACAATCAATAATCTTAAAATATGCAATTGTGGCTTACCCATGTCTCTGGTATGTGTCCTAACAAAGCTCTTCTCATCCCACTTAATGTATTGGTGGCTTCATACTCTTCAAGCACATCATCTCCTTTTGATTTTTCTGTTAAGCCAGCATGAACCATCTGTAACAATATTAAAGGAACAGTTAACTTAAAATTGTAATTCCAAACCAATACTGTAACAGGGCGACTGAGATGAGAGATATGCGGATCCATTTGCAGGCTTTTATTAGACAGATACGTTGTCATAACAGGCATGGTTCAAACAGTGGCAAACAGGTATAACACAGGCAAGACAAAGAGTAATCCTAAGGCAAGCATGGGTCTTCGATCGGCGAACAATATCCAACAGGCCAAGACGACGAGATAATCCAGGTACACGAGAAATAGTCCAAGCGAGGCAAAAACAGAGTCAGAACGGCAAGAGAAGGGTAAATCCAGGAAACACAGGCTAGAATCAGAACACATGAAAAAACAGGCTAGGCAAAACTAGGACTAGACTCGGAAAACTAAAACTGGCTCCGTATCGCAGCTATCACTAGGAGAGCGATAAACGCAGAACAATACTCGGCGATGTGAACAAGGAAGTCCATGGCTTATGTAGGGTGTGTGATTGTGTGATGGGTCTCAGGTGTGAGCGTGTGATTAGTGAAATGGCTGCTGGGAAATATAGTCCAGAGTGACATGTAACAGTCTGTGTAGTGTGAGAGTCAATGTAACGGAAGAGTGACCTCTGGTGGCAAGCAGATGTAAGTCCATGGACCAGATTCATGACAAATACGACTCACATTTGCTGAACACAAAACACATTTTAATGCTTAAAAAAGATGATAAAGTGTCTAAAGTAGTTTATGGGACTCATGTGCCATATTCCAAGTCTTGTGAGAGCACAAAATCAATTTGACTGATGAACAGTTTAACTCACTCAGTATAGAGAGTTTGAGTATATTTAAAAAAGTTATTTTCAAATTAATTTGTTTAGGTGTGCTCAGCATATAACTATCATCATTTAGTAATATTAGTATATAAAATACATATCGCAAATGAAGTAAAACACTTTCGGTGTTCCCACTGATAACACCAACTTCCCTGTCTGCTCTGCATCGTGAGTGAAAGAAAATATCTCTCTGAGAAAAAGTTTAGGAGTGCACAGTACATAAATATCGCCATAAATCAATATGATGTTATAAAATACATATTTTAAATGAGGTAAAACACTTACTTCCTGTGTTTCCCTCTTAAAAGCGACCTCCACGTCAGCACTGCATAGCAATATAAATCTGTGAGAAAGGTTTAGGCTCGTTTAAACGTGCACAGCATATACATGTCATCATAAAGTAATATTATCTTATAAAATACATAATGTATATGAGGTAAAACACTTACTTCCTGTGTTTCCCTCTTAAAAGCGACCTCCACGTCAGCACTGCATAGCAATATAAATCTGTGAGAAAGGTTTAGGCTCGTTTAAACGTGCACAGCATATACATGTCATCATAAAGTAATATTATCTTATAAAATACATAATGTATATGAGGTAAAACACTTACTTTCTGTGTTTTCCTTGATAAAACCAACTTTCCTGTCTGTTCCGCATCGTGAGTGAAAGAAAATATCTCTGAGAAAAAGTTTAGGGGTGCAGAGCACATAAATATCGCTATACATCAATATGATGATACAAAATACATATTTTAAATGAGGTAAAACACTTACTTCCTATGTTTCCCTGTTAAAAGCGACCTCCGCGTCAGCACTGCATAGCAATTCAAATCTGTGAGAAACGTTTAGGTTCATTTAGGCGCGAACAGCATATAATGTTAAATATCATCATAAAGTAATATTATCTTATAAAATACACAATGTAAATAAGGTAAAACACTTTTGGCGTTTTCCTTGATAAAACCAACTCCCCCGTCTGCTCCGCATCGCGAGTTAAAGAAAATATCTCTCTGAGAAAAAGTTTAGGAGTGCACTGCACATAAATATCAATATAAATCAATATGATGTTATAAAATACATATTATAAATGAGATAAAACACTTAACTTTCTGCGTTTCCCTTTTAAAAAGAAATGTCCTCGTCTGTTCCGCATCGCTAGTGAAAGGAAATGTCTTTGAGAAAACTTTAGGTGCACACAGCACAGAAATATCGTTATAAAACGATATGATTTTACAAAACACATTTTGTGAGTAAGATTAAACACTTAATTTCACAGATTTCCGTCCTTGTGCTCCGCATCGTGAGCAAAGAAAATGGCGTCTGTGAAAAATATTTCAGACGGATGAGGCGCACACAAGCAAATGTCCCGGATGTAACTAATAACACTCAACAGTGTTAATAAGGGTAACTCTGCATATTGACACCGGCCAGAGGGTGCTGTTTACACTAGCTAGTGTTAATCCTCTAAATTTCAACACCACAACTTCAACCCTTTACTCTAAAAGTCCTTAACACTAGGATTTCCACACTGGAGATTTTGCTGTGTAGCAGTTAAAATGTAGTTTTAATTTAGTGATTTTAACTTTTAGTTTAGTGATTGTTAATGCTTTGAAGTAGTGCTGGGCGGTATGACCAAAAATTTATATCACGGTATTTTTCCAAATTAGACCGGTTTCACGGTATATGACGGTATTTATTTTTTTCATGCATGACAAGGTGTTAACCACATTTTCTACTGATTGAGAGAGGAAAAACTGCAGTAGACTGACTTAGAATGTCCTATTTTACTGTCATGATGAGCGAATATTGTAGAAAAATTCCACACTAAATAGTGACTAAACATGACCCATTAATACATGTTAACCAGGAGTCACTCTCATTTATATTCGCGACATCATCTGATAAAATCAACATGCATCTAATGTTACACTAAAGAGCGGCTATACGGTGGTTTTGGCTATATTACTTTTTTGTCTCATGCAGCGCACTGCCTGCGTCTGAATAACAAACTAAAAAAAAAACAACAAACAAAAAAGTGCATAATATTAACAGATGAGCTATGCTCATATTTATAATTCCAAACAGTCAGTTAGCGGCAGGTGCTTGGAAACGCTGTTTTGCACTCATTTTCTGACGAGTCTGCTGCGGTACGGTCAGCTGAATGCGGTGCTTCTCTGCTGCTCACTGCAGAACAGATGCAGAGAGAGGCGACACTGCGCCGGGAGAGTAAGATCTCGCGCTCGCGGGGCAGCACTGGCGACATCTTCCAACTGAACCATAGCTAAGGTTTACCCAAAAAAAGTTGCTAGGTTTGTCGGTTTGTATATTCTATGGAAAAAAGCCGCTAAAAGGGTCTGAAAGTCACGCTTGTGTGTGTGAGACGCGGGAGCTGATGGAAGCGGGCAGTGGATATTGTGGATGAGTTCTTCTGTGTCATCACGTTCTTCTAGTTCTACAGCTTCAGAACTTTCACGCTTAGTAACACATACAGCTGTGTCCTCGCCACAATGCAATAGTGAAAAGAGACCCCTCTCAAACAGGGTCGCGTTCCGAACGTTATTTAAATGACACCGGTATTGCGGTATTTTAAAAATTCATATCATAAGAAAAATAAACACCGGTATTCGGTATGAACCGGTATACCGCCCAGCACTACTTTAAAGAGCAATGTTAGACTGTAATGATCTAATGCTATCTGTTCTAACTATAAAAGGGTACAGCTGTAAAATCCAGAGAGAAAGGCTAGTATGTGAGAGAGTCAGTGGTAATATCATTGCATTCCTATTGGTCAGTGAGCTCAGCTTAACCTGACATTTTGCCTGCCCTGAACCAAATATATATTATTATTGTTATTATTATTATTTTATTTTTTATTTTTTTACTACAGCTTTATTATATAGCATTTTAAGTAGGCCATGTAGGTTTAAGTTTGTTGTACCAAATTGTATTTTTATGTTTCATTTTATTTTTGCACTTTATAGACTTAAAAAATAAATAATAACAATAATAATAAATGTAAATAAAAACTAAAAAATTAATTTAAAAAAATATTCTAAACAAATGATTGAACCTGTTGTTGCCTGACTTTGATAAATTCACCCAAAAATTTAAACTCTGTCATTTACTCATTCTTGTGATGCTCCAAACCAATATGCTTTTCTTTCATAAAATGAAAAAGAAGAATTTTTGCAATGTTATTACAATAAATGAGAACCAAAGCTTTCAAGCTTTGAAAAGGATGACAAAGCAATATATCTGTGAGTTATTCACTCAAAATCTTAGAATTCACTGGGAAAAAAATCATTTTGGGTGAACTTTTCCTTCGAATAATATTACAATAAGCAAGGACTGATTTTACCACCTCATTACATCACAAAAACCCTCTTAAAAACACATTTTTCCTCTCAATAGATGGAACACGACCTGACTTTGTTAATTACACTCAGTTCTCAAAGAAAAACTTTTACCTTGCAGTAAAATTCAGTTTGACAGAGCAAACAACTGACAGCTTCAGAGGAATTTCAAGACCTTCAACTACGCAGAGTTCATCTGCAGGTCTTTTCTTCTAAAGGATGCTTTAAAGGGGTCATATGATACGATTTCAAGTTTTCCTTTCTCTTTGGAGTGTTACAAGCTGTTTGTACATAGATAAGATCCCTGAAGTTGCAAAGACTAAAGTCTCAAAACCAAAGAGATATTCTTTACAAAAGTTAAGACTCGACCACGCCCCCTAAAACGGCTCATTCAAACACCCCCCCACATGTCTACGTCACGGTGTGGGGAAATTTGCAAAACACCGCCCAAACGTATACGCAATGAAAGAAGGTGGGACTTTTATTCTTGCTGTAGTGTTGTTGCTGCCACCAGCGCCATGTCCTGGAGATGCTGTGTTTCGTTGTGAAAGTGAAACTACTTTGTTTGGGCTTCCAAAAGAGGACACAACTAGTAATCAGTGGTTAAGTTATATTTACAACACTGTTCCAGAACAGTTCAACCCAAATATTCGAGTGTGTGCAGCACATTTTACGGAGGACTATTTCCTGAACCTGGGAGCAGCCTGCCAGCTGTGCACAAAGGCTGTTTCTATAAAGTGGGGCAATTCCAACTTTGCAAGGGCAGTCTGGCGCTTCTGACTCACAGCCTGTAAGTATGAATTCATATTTAAATAATTTGCCACTGACTATTCAAACACGAGTTTTGAGCTGTGTAGAGTAGTGCTTGTTGTTTGTCGTTTCTCCGATCACAAATGCAGACATGGTAATGTTTACGCGGCAAGATGCAACGCGACGCATAAAAAGACAGTATAAGTCATTATAATCAGTAATTATGTCCCCACTGGATGCAACAAATGCCTCGTTTGTAATGGGTTTTATTGTTTTTGTGTCGTCACGCCGGGACACGGCATCACAATACGGTAAGGGGCGTAAACATTTCCGTCTTATGCTTGAGGTATTCGGCCAATCACAACGCACTGGATAGCTGGCCAATCAGAGCACGCTTCGCTTCTCAGAACGATGAGCTTTGTAAAAGTCGTTGCGTTTCAAAAAGGCAGGGCATAGAGGAGCAACAATAATGGACAGTATGTGGAAAATAATGTTTTTTTTTAACCTTAAACCGCATAAACACATTGCATTACACCAAATACACACAAATAATGTTCTTTTTGTTGGTGGTCATATGTCATATGGCCCCTTGGCCCCTTTAAAATCAGCCAAGGCTAAATTAGTTCTCCTTAGACATTTAGCCAACATATATCATGAGCTGTTATCTAATGCCATCTCATGGTTCCTTTTTCCCAACTTGCACTTTCCAGAAAATATCAAAAGTTTGTATTATTTCAGATAAATAAGTAAGTAAAAATCCCTGATCCACACAGGTCACAACAACAGTGCTGTCGCCCCCATTAAACACGAGCCTGAAATAGTTTGTGATGTGTGATAAATCACTGGCTAATGAGAGAGAGCGGGGTGGTGGTGCATTTGTATTCCGCCCAGCTGTTGGCAGACTTCTATCTGCTTTGAGCCTCTCATGGCCATAGAAGGGAGGGAGAGAGACTGCATTAAGCCATTATAGTCTGCCATTCACCCTGAATACAGATGTGCATACAGCCATTTCAGTCCATCATTTAGTGTCAATATGCGCAGGAGACAGAGGCCAGAGGAGGTAATCATATACGCAATAAACGCACCTACCAAATCTTTATCTTCATCAGCCAGGCCAAGTGAAGCGCAATTAGGGTCTCCTGGCGTAGAACACATGGCCTAGCTGCATTTTACAGTTTCTGCTTGTGTACGGCTGTAGATAAGCAGCCATTTCCATTACCAGAAACTAGTGCAAGGATACAGCAAGAGCTTTAATGTGCTCTTTACCACTTAAGTGAGTATATCAAGCATGCTGTGTGGCACTGTCTCATTTTATAGCTGCTGCAGACCTCTTTTATGACTCAATATCTGCTTACTTCAGTAAGATCTGCTTACTGCAAGCCAAACCTGGCCAGCCATGTTTGCAGCAGGGGAGCTGTATCAGATGCCACCTACTATATCAGAAGGTTTTCTCGGCTTTACTCCCTCAGATCAGCTCATCAAAGACACTGAAGTGGTCTGCAGTTTCAAAAGGAAGGGAAACTTTATCAGGCGGTGAGCATGAACAGTAATAAACTGGAATGAAAGTAGCAGGGCTAGCAATGGGCACTTTTCAAACACTGCTTTGTGAAGCTTTGAAACATCTGTGAATCATTTGTTTCGAACCATTTCAAAATGTTTTAAAGTTTCAATGGTTTCAGTCTCTGTGAACCCATGAACCAGAGTCTATGGTTTTTACCTTATCTCCGATCCATTTTATATATTTGTGTACTATTAATGACACATTTGTGTACTAAAAAGGAAGACTTGTAGTGTTTAGTCTCTTACTGGCTTGATTGACCAAGCTCTCCACAAAAAAAACCCCTTCAAATAAAAAAATAAAACATTATAAAGATGCTTCGTATTTAATGATATTAGATGATTTAGATGATAAATCGTATTTTAATCGCAATTCCGATTTATGCTTCTCTCAATTTATTAAGCATAATCGTCTGTGATTTTGGCCACTAATTATTTATCCTGAAACTTGTTATTAGTAACAAGCCTTCACAAGCAACCATGTAAGCGGTTGCCAGATATCTTAAAGATCTTAAAGATCTTAAAATAAGATCTTAAATCCCCTATTATTTGATACCCACCTGCCCTGTGTTTACATAATCTTCCCAACCTGGCAACAATGCAACTTGTGCCCTCTCTGCAATGAGAAAATGTGCTGATGATATGAAAACTCCAGAAAACAGGTAAGTCGGAGCTCAGTGATCTCCACTGCTATACTATGCTCAAACTAAATTGTAATACATCTAACCTGAGCTGTAATAAATCTGAACAAAATATTAACATAATTTGGAATTTTTGGTGTTAATACCTGGAATTTTAGTGGTATAGCTTTTGAGAGAAGCTTCTTATTGTAAGACTTTTCATGAAAAGACTTTGTTTATTTATATAATAAATATAATACATTAGGAAACTTAGAATTGACGTTCTCTTGATTTGTGCTTATCTAAAAGTGCAATAATTCTGATGAATTTAAAAAAAAGAAAAAAAAAAGAAATTACAATAATCGTGATTATAATTTTTGAGTAAAACAATCATGAATATCAGTTCAGTGCAACCCTAGAGAATAGGAGACTTACTGATACTGAGTAACATTTATGTTTTGCTCATATATGCAGAGCCGAGTAAACAACTAGGATGTGATAGTAGTCCTTACGCCGCTTTGTCATGTGAACCTAAGCATTCATTTGATAGATTGCACAAGCATGCGGCACCCTGGACTAGATTAAGGCCATCCATGTTGTGAAGGCTCTTCCTCTATGTCTGTAATCTGATCAGTTGAGATAAAATCAGGTCTAATGCTCTGATGCACTCGCCAACACAAAACACTTCCTTTCTCAGAACACAACACAAATATTTATCCTATTTTCACCTTGCAAATACAAGACTAATATTTGCAAACAGATTAGACAGGGGATTGGCACTGCTGAAAGGCCCTATAACAGAGATCAGAGGAAACAAATATGAAATGTTTTTATATGCATGTGTATATAAATCATTCCAAGCCAGTTCTGTTTAGATGATGAGGCTTAAATAAGTGCAGTATGGATGCATGGGCTACTTTAAAGGGATAGCTTTGGTTAGCTAAGCTCTATTAATCTTGTTATGGATGACACAGGCTTTGCTCCATACAGAGGAAAGCAGAAGGTAGCGGTGATATGCTAATGCAGATGAGAGCTAATGCACGTTGATGATTTATTTCTAGATCAGAGAGGCCTGATGAAGCTTCAGTCACCAAAGACTTTCAGTGGCACCGCAACAACAAACAACTGCCCATAATATCAACGTTCCTATAATCTTCTATGACTCCATCAGTGCTTTGGATCACACTCCTCATTTTATGGTCCACTCAAACACATTTATTAGAACTGAGTACACAAATGTGGGCGAAAATCACAGGATTTCTCATTTTCTTTATTTTACCACATATTTAAAAAGAAAATCTGGATATTACACTCCTATATACAAATCTGAATATCTGAAATTCTGAATATTACACCCCTATATAAACACAAAAAACAACACTAATATTTACATACATTCTGCATAAAAGATTCTATTTTTGGACAAACTGCACTGACATGATATGGCACAGATATTTTTAAAGCAATTAAACCCACCACACTCATTAATGTAGTGTGAAAAAAGCATACATTAATTTAATAAATTTTTGTTTAAATAAAATTATTTTATATGGAGGCCGGCAGATGCCAATTGGGAAAAATATTTATTGTGGCCACAAATTCAGTTTTTTAGTAAATAATGGCAATTCATTCCCTTGTTTTAGTAAATTGTGGCCACATTGTACTAATTTGTTACTTCGTTTTAATTCATTCAACAAATTAGTACAAAGTAGCCACGATTTATTACTAATTAATAAGTCATGGGAATGTTTTATAATTTAGCTCAAACAACAATGGAACAATGTCTTAATTTGTGGAAACATATTCTTAATTCTTTTTTATTATTAAAAATGTCACAGTGCAATAAGTCTTAAAGTGACAGTTCACCCAAAAATTTAAATTTGGTCATTATTTACTCATCCTCAAATAGTTCCAAACCTGCATCACTTTCTTCTGTGGAACATAAAAGCATGCTGGATAAAAACCATACAGGTTTATAATCGATGAATTAATGCTTACAGAATTTGTATTTTCGGTTAAAATATCCCTTTAATGTTCCTAAAAATAGCAAAGTTTCCTAATCTAAAGTATAATATATGTACTGTTACTGTATATCCACATGATTTGGGGGTGAAATATGACACAATTTTCTCACACACGTAGACATGGCGCATGGTTTTAATATTGAATATACTAACAAATACTCTTGAACATCATTAAAATTATGCTTTGATAAAGTCCATATGCTACATTTGAACTGAAGCACCTGGAAATGGTAGGGAATCCACTGATCCACTGATCATTGATAATGCTATTATGATATTATTAGATTAGATAACTCATCTTTTGTCACTTCCTCTTCCTTCTAGTGATTTATTCTCTATTTTTACCCTTGATGGCCTCTAATTCATGATCATTTTTTTATGTTCAAGTCTCAGCAGACCACATCAACCACTATCCAGTACAACACAGGGCAACACACATTCACTGCGAACACAGAGGAAAGCCTCCATTCCCCAACATATACACATAACTAATGGCATTATAGCCTCATTGGCCTTTGTACACAGAATCTATTTCTATTCACAGCTGTCAGTTTTCTCTTGCTTAAAGCAGCAGGGTGGCAAGATCAAAACAAGGCACCGATGCCTCAGTGACAGCTCATTATCACAGACAAACACCCCCTAAAGTGACTCCCACTCGAACCTCTGCCATTTTACCTCGCCGCCTTTCCTGTCACTCTGACAACAACCACACTCTCCCCATCTCCAAACGCCAGCACTCCCGAATCCAACATTCAGAACGTTTAGAGCTGATCATGACCTCACTGTGGCTGTGTTGTGATTTTATGCAGCTTCAAAATCTGACTGTTTTGACTGGAATTGTTTCAGTTTACGTCTCTCGCCAAATGTTTTCTGAACGGCTCGCCGAAAGCTTTTTACATCCCAGTGACTCTGTCCTCTGCGACTCAAAAATAGCTTCCAGAAGATTCAGGTGGTGCCTCACAGCATCTGCAGAAACACTGCAGGGTTGTTTTAACCTGTGCAGACCTGTAATAAAAGAAGAACCTGGGGGGTCTGAGGTGTAACTTTTTAGCATTGGCAAACATCTTGAGCGGTCATCTGCTGTGTATCTCAAAGTTGAATATAAGGTCATAATGCGCACTGAAAGTGGAGTTTTGACCTCACTTCCAGTGTCTAATATATTTTGACATGTTTACATTCATCATTTTGGGTCACAGATCTATTGGGTTTAATTCTATTGTTTTAGCTGACATAACTCATGCACAACAGCTGGCCACCCAGGCCTGCAAATACTCCATAACAGTCAGAGAAGATACACTGTACAAATCTTCCACAGAAAACAACATGGATGATTGACTGATAGAGATGATTTAAACTAGCAGTCCAGGACATCAAACAAAGTCACAAAAGCTAAAGGAATAAATATACTGTAGGATTATTGTTACTCCACCAAACACATATACACTATGTTTGAAATAAATACAGTTTTTAAAAAAAAATTTTTTTTGAAAGAAGTTTATTATATTCACCAAGGCCACATTTTATTTGATAAAAATGCAGTAAAAAAACAGTACTATTGTGAAATATTATTACAATTTAACTGTTTTCTATTTGAAAATTTTGTAAGATGTAATTCATTCTTGTAATGGCAAAGCTGAATTTTCAACAGCCACTACTCCAGTCTTCAGTGTCACATGATACTTCTAATATGCTGATTTGGTGCTCAATTATCATCAGTTAATATTGCTGCAATAGAACAGCATTTATTTGAAATAGAAATTTTTCATAATATTAAAAATGTATTTATTGTAACTTCATCCTTTCTATCTATTTATCTATTTATTTATTTATTTAGAAAAGTGTCTTACTAACCCCATACTTCTGAATGGTAGTGTATCACAGTTTCCACAAATATATTAAGCAGAAAAAACTGTTTTCAACATAATAAAATTATTTCAAAAGATCATGTGACACTGAAAACTAGAGTAATGGCTGCTGAAAAGTCATCTTTGGCATCACAGGAATAAATAGTAGAAATAAATAATAGAAAATAATATTTTACAATGTTCCTGTTTTACTGTATTTTTGATCAAATAAATGCAGCCTTTTTAAGCATAATTGACGACTTCTTCAAAATCATTTAAAAAAAATCCTTAATTATTCCAATTTTTCGACCGGTAGTGTACATAGCTTCCAGGTTTCTCTCAATTCTATATTTGGAGCAAGAAATGCAGAGGAACAAACCAGAGACATGGCTGCTTCCCCAGACATCCGTAAACAGCAGCATATAAGGTTTCACCATCTCAGCACAGTTAACATGTCTCCTAATTACTCACATGCAAAGACCAACTGTATGACAGAAACGATCTTAACAACATCTGTCCCAAACATGCAGCTTACAGCTTACTGTACCACTATAAATCACCTACAACTTATCAAGTCTGCTGTGATTCTGGCCTGCTAGTTGCATCATTTCAAAGAAAGCTCAGTTTTACTCTGAACTGCAAAATAACTCAATGAGTGTGATAATCCTTTTTACCCTTTCCAATTCCTTACTCAAACAATCACGCAAGCTGTGGGAATCATTGCACTCTTGCTGGCTTCTTGGCTCCATCTCATCATATCATGGGTCTAAGCTCAGCAAGAGTAATTAAACAAGTCTGAAGGACTTTCTGGCATCCTGGCATCACATTCAACAGAACAGACAGCCACAGCAGTTCTAGAAGTGGTCCACAGTGCTGGAAAACATGCTAATTTCAATGTTCTGTAAAGAAGGGGAATCAATGCTACACATTTTACATGTTAAAATAATTGGGTACATTCAACCATAAGGTCTAAGCAGTTCCACAAAACTATTAGGCCTTCACATTAAATATGCAGTTTGTTAGAAGTACTGTAACATGAATACCCTATTATAAAGTATATGACCCTCTTTCCTTACATATTGTCTTGTCAGCATGAAAAAAAACATAGTTTCCCACACCCCTATTCAGGAAGACAGTGCTCTCGGCCCTCAGAGCTGCTTTGTGAGCCATAAATTGAATTATAGCACCACCAGCCAGTGGAAGAGGTGCTGCAGTTCAGTTACCCATCTACTCTCTGTGAAAACTATTGTGGCTAAAAATATAAAGCAGCTTCATATCAAATAACATATTTTGTATGTTGGTGTTTTATGAACTTAGGAACAACAATATACTATAGTTAATTGCATTTCATTTCAAATAATTCAAGACAAATTGAGGATTTTTGTCAAAGTAACTGATGGAATTTGACTCAGCTTAAAATAAAATAAATCTCTAGGATATATTATTTTGAATTTAGATATAAATAGAATTTTGGAACATAAATTATATATAATTGATACTTTAAACATATAAAGTAATACAATATATTGACTTAAAAAAAATTCTAAATGATCTAGAGCATCACAAATTAAAGCATGCAAGGATATATTTACAACATATTGTTTTGTTAATTTAACTTTTTTGATAACAGAAAGGTTAATGAAGACTGATGAAGACATTTCATATTGCTGTACATGTTTTTTAGGTGTATGGCAAATGACGATAAAACCTAAACAGCAATGACAAGAATCTGTGTAAAAGCCCTAAATCTCAATGTAGGTGTTCAGAATACTCAAATAGCTGCACACATCATCTAAATAAACCAAAAGACCACTGCAAAATGCTCTTTAATTTGTTCTCTCCTTCAGCCATTAATATTAACCCTGCATGCTTGAAATCCATAATTAAATCCATTTGCTGAAAGATGAAACTACGAATACAACTCCTGCCTATTTAACCACGCACAAAATACATTTTTAGGGAACAATCCGAATATGAAATGCAAGTTCCAACGCTGCTACATTCTGTCTTCCTGCAATGAATGAAAATATGACTTTTTTTGGAAAGATTATGTGACATCCGAATGCACATATGACTGGGATACGCCTCCTATATCATCGACTGGATCTGTGCCAATTCTGAAGACTATTACTTCATTGCTTCTGCTAGTCAACATATTGCACAAAAAAACCTCATGACACAGAGAATGACACTCTTAATGTCACCTTTACTTTTAACAGAGTAGATTACCGATGTGAATGCATATGAAAGAATTGATTTCAATCTAGTCTTTCAACACAACCCCCTCCACCGCCCAACAACCACACAAACACACACACAAACCCATCCATCCCATTATCTCAACTAGCCTATACAAGCACTCAGACCAAACCATGCCTATATATTTTATGCATGAAGCTGATGTTCTACAATAAGCTATTATGAATCATTTCAGTGCACTTATTTCTCATTTCTGAGAGCAAAATAATGTGTTCTACTCCTTAAGATGCATATTGACCTTGCCTAAAAACCAAAGCCCCTCCAGATACTCTGAAAAGAGATTCGGACTCTCGGCACCGATTCTTCAAGGAGGTCGAGAAGGGACAGTTCAGTGTGAAAAGCCATTCAATATTCAGACAGAAAAGTTTACCTAGCAGAAGGAACGCCAGTCCGGCTTGAAGCACCGAGGGTCAGAGGAACCGAATCTTCTCACTTGTCATATTTTCCCATGTTATGCTCCACTGGATTCACACTAAATTCAAAGGCGCGTGCGATATGAAGGCATCCAACTCCCCAAAGCCCATATCCAAAGCCACTAAAATCCAATGGGTTTTTTTTTTCTTCCCTTTCGACGTAATGGATAGATATCCCCAAAAACGTACTCTGAGGGACAGTCAAATTCCTGCGCAATGTGCCCGACGCCCCTCAAGAAAGCCAAGTACTTGTTTTCCCCTCAGAAGCGCGGAAGCTCGTGCCATTCTCCTCCCGCCCGTCGACGCACCTCGCTCGAGCGCGAGCTTTCGTCCGCATTAAACCCGGGAAGTCAAATCAAACCTCAACAGAGAGACCTTCTCACCACCGCACCTTTACAAGTAACGTTACTTCCTCCCCGCTTAATCCACACAATCACTGACCGACTGCCTTCCTTCCATCCAAAAGGTACCAAAAGTGTCTTCTCCTCAAACAGCGTACGCTCTCCACGCGCGACTGGAGATGGATTAATAACTCGAAATGTCTCCGATAAGTCGCTATAACACACATAGGATGCTGGAAATTTAAAGGGAGGTCTAATTAATTGTCCATGAAGCTGGAAGAGGGAGCAAATTCCTCATCATAACGGTGGAGCGGTTAAAACAAACTAGTTTTGCAGCAGCAGGCGCTGCCTGGGATCATCCGTATAAAGCTGCTGTTTGGATTGAGAGAGAGAAAGCAGGACGTCATCACGGATTGGCTCAGACTGACGCTCGCAATACTTGATCCGTGTGTCACTCTGCGCCTCTCAGTGGGAAGTGTTGTTGATTTAGTGCTCGAAGACGACGGAAAAGGTAAAGAAAACCACGGACTATGGCAAGCTGCTTTAGCGTTTATTGCTTAGAACAAAGGAGTATCGATTATTATTACTTTTTTAACTAGTAAGTTATCCAATATTACGACTAAAGCCTGGCTCACACTACAGGATTTTTAGCCCGATTTAGCCCTGATATCCCCCTCCCGAGAATCGGAGCAAAAATTTTGTCGAGCACCTCGATCGGTCCCAATGTTCAGCGCCGATTATCTGGTAATGTGAGGCGTTCACTGATCAAACTTTGCACCTCTCGATCTGCTCACACACAAATTGGGGCCGCCCGGATCATATCAAACATGTTTGATATTTAGGATTTAAATCGGGATGATGACGGCTATATGATTACGTCAGTACTTTCACAATAGCCAATGCACGACCGCAAAACAGCTGCTGTATGGCTCTGTTGGATAGTGGAGACGGAGGAAACTGCTTCTTGACGTTTTGTAGTAACACGACTGTCTGTATTAATGTGTCAAAAACGTATCACATCCGTAAGGACAAAGAGAGCACTGGGGTGAAATCGCCTCAGTTTTGAATATACCAGGTGAGGGTTAAGCTGCTAGCACGCTAGCTAACATATGTAAACATCACTGAAATATCAATGACAATCTGCTGCGTGAGATCACGTGAGGCGCTTCCTCCGGCATGATAATCTTAATAATATCCTGTAGTGTGTGATGCGCCACAATTATCAAATCTTGTAGTGTGTGCATGTTTAAGATTTGAGGGAAGATAATCTGCAAAGATTCTCCTTATGTGTGTGTGCTGCAACCAGATTTCATAATCGGTTAGGATTTTAAAACTCTTGTAGTGTGAGCCCAGCTTAAAGCTTTTTAATTTCACTGGCAAACTTTTCATTAGATACTATTAAGGTGCGGTCACATTTATGTTACTTGGCAAAATTTTGCAGATGAAATCCAGTCATTCCAATATAGAGTGATCGGGGAAAAGGTGATTTTTTTTTTTTTTTTCCCGCAGATTTCGTTCATGTTCAAGTTGGTCAAGTGAATTTGCCACTTTAAACACACAGAAATAAAACGTAATGTATGAAAACAACCAGCTTAAATATCCACACTGAAATTGGAGCATATGGTTTATTTGTCAGTCAGATTCATGTGAAAGTTGTGTTCATTACTATAGTAACAATTAACATTTTTCCTTAGCATTTTCTTTCAGAATCATCTTTGGTCCAATTAATTTTTACATTATGTGTTTACCAATTATTACTAGTAAATTATCTAATGTTACTAGTAACTTATCTTACTAGTTAAAATTGCTTTATACTTGGCATAATGATATGTCAGACTGGCTACTTTATAGCTAAATTAACCCTTTCATGCATGAATTATGGCAACTTCAGTCAAGATGTGTGTGTGTGTGTGTGTGTGTGTGTGTGTGTGTGTGTGTGTGTGTGTGTTTTTAATGCTCTTAGGGCATGAAAACAAGATTTGAACTTTTATTTTATTTACACATATTTTATCCTAATACAGCACTAATACAGTAATACTGTGTGTATTTAACTACTGAATATAATTATATAAAATCATGTGAAAATAATAAAATATATACAAATAAATATATAAGGACAGATGAGAGTGGAGAGATGATTAATCAAAATTTCCTCACAATCTAAAATCAATACTTGGAAAATGTAACAATAATATGACTCCTTACTTGATGTTATTACATTTGTTTGTTTGTTTTTAAATCAGGAAGAGACTCCTGGAAAGAATAGATGGATATTCTGAAGCACCTTGGCATTTCTCACTAGCTGTCAGTCATCTGGGTTTGGAGAAAAAAACACAAATAACGGCTTGCCACTAGGTGGCAGTTTATAGTATGATGCACTAGTGACCACTCTAGTGGTTGATGTGCAAATATGCCATAATAGCTCATGCAAATGCATAAAAAAAAAGCTTTTTGAATAGCTGTCCACTGTTGTGACCTCTATGCATGAAAGTGTTAAATTTTAAAGCTAGACATACATTCTGGTGAGGCTTGGTACAGTTACTTAAACTATAAATGCCTAAATAACAAGTACTAGTAAAACTAAAACACATACATTAACTAGTTGGCATCACAGATCAACAGCATTAAACGAAAAAGGGGGATTTTAGTAGAAATTACTTGTCACTATTAGGATAGATCAGTAGCAAGAAGGTAGGTTTTTACTGACTCATTTAATAGAACTAGAAAATTAGAATAATCAGTTTAGAGGAATAAACGTTCAACCGGCTTGCCATACATGGACAGGTTACTGTCTGTCACTGACCACCGTTCAACGCAAAACTCTCAGTCCCGTCCACGGAAACCCAGCAGATGCTCGGGATTAAGAACGAACCTTACGTGGTCCGCGTGCAGGAATGTTCCACGCAGTGAATGCAGTGACGCCACTGAATGGCGCTGCAGCTGATTAAGCTATAAAGCTTTGAGGTGCTGCCGCTGAAATACTGCTTCCATCCACACTTGTTTTGTGTTGTATGGGGCAGGAGATCGATTACTTACGATCATACCAATAAAAACGTCAACGCTGCATTTACCTCTGCGTCAAGAGTTCACTCATTACATATTGCTTGACATTTCATCTGTCGATATCGATGCAACTCTTGCGTTCTATGCCGCAATTTAAAACACTCTGAGTTAATGGCCATCAAACGCTATGTCATCATGACTATTACCAGGTTTCCTACAGGCGAGTTTGTGTATACAGGTCTAACTGCTGCTACAAACAAAAATACTCTCCACAAATCACTTAATGCGGGTTTGTGTGGTGAAGGGTTATGTTGATTCAGCACCATGGACAGCGATTTGGACAATTTTTGCAGTGTTTTTGTTTATATCTTTGAGACTACAATATAGTCCACCACAGTTTTAAGTCTTAATGTAATATTAGAGGTTTACAACCTCTTATAATAAAAGAGGTTGTAAATAATTAAAATAATAAAATGAATAATAATAATAATAATAATAATAATAATAATAATAAAATATATTAAAACGTAAATAATATTAAAACGTAAATAATAATATCTATAATATTATTAATAATAATTATATTAAGTATATTTATATGTAGTCTTGTAGTCTTGATGTAATATTTTGGGTAGTAAAAAAAATAAATATATTTAATATTATTATTGTCACGAATCCGGTTCATGGTCTTCCGTCCATTCATCATCAGAGGTCGCCCTTCCACCACATTGACTCTTGCTCTACACTACTGTTGCATGTCACCCACGAACTACAATACCCATCATCCATTGCACTGACGACACACACACACTCACAGCTGATTGCACTGATCACACAGCTGTCACCAATCACATGCTCACCTAAGAGCTATTACATACACTACATAAAGCACTCCCAGATCCTGATCTAGTTGCCGAGTATTGATCTGCGTATAGCTCTCTTCTAGCGTTAGCTGCCTTACCGTGCCATTCTGTGTTTCTGTTCAGTTCCAGTGTTGTCTAGCACTTATCGCTCCCCTAGTGATAGCTACTCTATGGAGCCAGTTCCCAGTTCTAGTTTCTAGTTTCTAGTACTTAGTTCATAGTCTAGTCTTGCCTGTTTTCTCGTGTTTCCTGATCCTTGCCTGATTTATCTCGTCTCATCTGTCAGCAGCCTGCCCTGGATTTATCTCTGTTTGGATTAACCCTTGCCTTGTCGTTTCGGACTCTGTTTGCACCTCTCTTGGACTACCGCTCGTGTACCTGGATTATCTCTCTGCCTTGCCCTATTGGATATTGTTCGCCGATCGAAGACCCACGCTTGCCCTAGGACTACTCTTTGTCTTGCCTGTGTTATACCTGTTTGCCATTGTCTGAACCTGGCTTGTGTTGTGACCACGTCTCTGTTTAATAAAAGCCTTGCACATGGATCTGCACGTCTCTCATCTCGTCGGCTCCGTAACAGAATACTCAGCCACAAAAGATCCAGCGGCTTTTCAAGTGGACAATGGCCAAGTATGGATATTGCTAGACTGTTATTAACCCTCGAGCAGGCAGGTATTTAGATCTCACATATTTTTCTGATCTGCCGGACTGTGTGCTGATTTCTTTTGTGAGGGCATTAACCAGCCACTCAAATCGCGATTAACCCTTGAAGGTTCCCGTTCATCTCTAAGTGATTTTATGGTCTATGCGTTATTGACTGTTGGTTCAGCATTCACTGTGGGTGTTGCGGAGGAAAGCGACACCGCACTCAATTGTGTGATAGCAGCCACGCTGGAGCACACTCACAAAATGGCAGCGACAGCGGAGCCCATTCACAAAATGGCAGCCACAAAAACACCCCATCATGTCACTGCTGCCAGTCAGGAGTCAATTCAAGTCACAGTTGAAGTTAATGAACCAAGTCCAGTCACATTTGATGTTAGAGAACCAAGTCCAGTCACAGTTGATCTTAAAGAGCCAAGTCAAGTCATAGTTGATCGTCGTGAGTCCAGTCAAGTCACCGTTGATTGTCACATCTCAGCTGATCAGCCAGAGTCTCATCATGTCTCAGCTGATCTGCCAAAGCCTCGTCACATCTCAGCTAATCTACCAGAGTCTCGTCACGTCTCAGCTGATCTGCCAAAACCTCGTCACGTCTCAGCTGATCTGCCAAAACCTCGTCACGTCTCAGCTGATCTGCCAGAGTCTCGTCATGTCTCAGCTGATCTGCCAGAGTCTCTTCACGTCACCGCTGACCATCCAGAGTCTCATCACGTCTCAGCGGATCTTCCAGAGTCTCTTCATGTCACCGCTGACCATCCAGAACCACGTCACGTTGCAGTTGATCAGCCAGAGTCTTGTCACGTCCTGTCTGCCACACCCAGATATTCAAGATCAGTCCTTCGGTATCCTAGTCTGGTATCCAGTGTGAGGGATGCACCACTGGTGTCTGCGCGTGCAGCTGGTATCCCCAAACCAGCTCACTTTAACCCTCCTGTTCCTGCTCCAATTCCCCTGTCCGAAGTGCTTCCCCTGATGGGAATCGCTTTATGTTGCATTTGGGCTGCGTACACCACTACAGAACTGCCCCAGGCGATGGCACCCGCTGCAGCTTCTCCTGAGGTGGCGGCACATGCTGCAGAGCCTCCCGAAGCGGCGGTGCTCACTTCAGCTCCTTTTATGGTGGTGGCACCCAGCAATGTACTCTCAGCCTGTTGTGTCAAAGTCAAGGAGACTGTTACCACTGTAGAACCTCCAGAGGTGGCGGCAACCGTTGCAGAACCTTCGGAGGTGTCAGTGGTATCCACTCACGAACTCTTTGCCTGTCCTGTCACAGCCAGAGGGGCTGTCCCTGAACTCTCATGCTGCCCTGTCATGGCTATGGAGGCCGTCTGTGAACTCTTTGCCTGTCCTGTCGCAGCCAGAAGGGCTGTCCCTGAACTCTCGTCCTGTCCAGTCATGGCTATGGAGGCCGTCTGTGAACTCTTTGCCTGTCCTGTCGCAGCCAGAAGGGCTGTCCCTGAACTCTCGTCCTGTCCAGTCACGGCTATGGAGGCCGTCTGTGAACTCTTTGCCTGTCCTGTCGCAGCCAGAAGGGCTGTCCCTGAACTCTCGTCCTGTCCAGTCACGGCTATGGAGGCCATCTGTGAACTCTCATCCTGTCCTGTCATGGCCACAGAGGCCGCTCTTGAACTTTTGTCCCGCTCTGAACGGACCGAGGAGGCCATCTCTGAACTCTCACCCTGTGCCGAATCAGCCATGGTGGCTGATTTTGAGCTATCCATCTGTTTAGTCTCATCAAATGTGTCTGGTTTTGAACTGTCTGTCCTGCCCGTTTCCGTCAAGGAATCCAAACTTGAGTTGTCTGTCTGTCTAAATGCTGTTATTGAAGCTGGTTTTTGCCCCACTAGTCCAGTCACGACCACAAAGACCTTACCCAAGCTCCCTGTAGGCTCTAGTAGCCTTATTACAGCCCAAGGACCCGCCGTTGAACTCTTAACCCTGCCTGTCACGAACTCAGAAACCATCAATGCACTCTATGTCTGTCCCGTTTCGACTAAAGAACCTGATTTTGAACTGTCTGCTAGTCCAGGTTCAGTCACTGAAATGTCTGTCAGTCCAGTTTCCTTTAATGAGTCTGTTTTTGAATTGTCTGTTTTGCCAGTTTCTGTCACTAAACTGTCTGATTCAGTCTCTGTCAATGCACCAGATTTTGATCTATCTGTCAGTCCAGTTACAGTCAAAGAACCTGATTATGGACTGTTTGCCCACTTGGCTGTCATCAGGGAAAATGTTGATGGACTTCCTTTGTTCCCTGCCTTGGCCCTTGGGGCCATAAATACTCTGTCTGTCTTGTGTGTCTCAGTGTTTCCTAGGTCCCAGTTCTTGCCGTGGTCCTCAGTTCCTTCTGTTCTGTCTGCTCTGTCGTGGTGGTCTTCTGCTCCGACTGTTCCATCTGCTCCGCCGTGGTGGTCAACTGCTCCGGTCTGGTGGTCATCTGTTCCGCCGTGGTGGTCTTCTGCTCAAATCTGGAGATCTTATGCTCTGCCATGGAGATCTTCTGCTACGCCCTGGTGGGCTCTAGTCCTGTCTGCTCCGCTTTGGTGCCCTGCTCTGCCGGCTTTGCCTCAGTTCCGGGTCTCTTCACTTCCTCACGGACCTGGCCCTCCGTCCCTCCCCCTGTTCCGCCTCCGCTCCACCGCTCTCCTGGTTTGTTTTCTTAGTTTGGAGCATCTGGAAGCCACTCCTTGGGGGATTATTATATTTGTATATAATAAAATGAATAATAATAATAATAATAATAATAATAATAATAATAATAAAATATATTAAAACGTAAATAATATTAAAACGTAAATAATAATATCTATAATATTATTAATAATAATTATATTAAGTATATTTATATGTAGTCTTGATGTAATATTTTGGGTAGTAAAAAAAATAAATATATTTAATATTATTATTGTCACGAATCCGGTTCATGGTCTTCCATCCATTCACCATCAGAGGTTGCCCTTTCACCACATTGACTCTTTCACTACTCTACTGTTGCATGTCACCCACGAACTACAATACCCATCATCCATTGCACTGACGACACACACAGCTGATTGCACTGATCACACAGCTGTCACCAATCACACGCTCACCTAAGAGCTATTACATACACTACATAAAGCACTCCCAGATCCTGATCTATTTGCCAAGTATTGATCTGCGTATAGCTCTCTTCTAGCGCTAGCTGCCTTACCATGCCATTCTGTGTTTCTGATCAGTTCCAGTGTTGTCTAGCACTTATCGCTCACCTAGTGATAGCTACTCTACGGAGCCAGTTCCCAGTTCTAGTTTCTAGTTTGTAGTTCTTAGTTCATAGTCTAGTCTTGCCTGTTTTCTCGTGTTTCCTGATCCTTGCCTGGTTTATCTCGTCTCGTCTGTCAGCAGCCTGCCCTGGATTTATCGTCTGTTTGGATTAACCCTTGCCTTGCCGTTTCGGACTCTGTTTGCACCTCTCTTGGACTACCGCTCGTGTACCTGGATTATCTCTCTGCCTTGCCCTGTTGGATATTGTTCGCCGATCGAAGACCCACGCTTGCCCTAGGACTACTCTTTGTCTTGCCTGTGTTATACCTGTTTGCCATTGTCTGAACCTTGCTTGTGTTGTGACCACGTCTCTGTTTAATAAAAGCCTTGCACATGATCTGCACGTCTCTCATCTCGTCGGCTCCGTAACAATTATTATGTATTTAAATAATATTTATAATTTCTATACTATATAAATTATATTGAATTTATATTTTAATTATATAACTGTGTGAGTGTGTGTGTGTGCATATTAGGGATGTGCATCTCATGACTGAGGCTGATACGATACACATCTCGATGCACAGCCAACGATACGATACATTAAAGATATATATGAAGCAGCTACCGATGCGATATGATTCACCCCTATTACAATGCAGTGCAATCTGATTTTGATTTGATGCGATTCGATGCAATGGAGAAAATATGATCACTTTTAATGCCTCAAGGCCTGTTGAATAAAACAAGTTAACCAAATAAGCCAGGCTTATTTCAGTTAGTCTGACTCATTGTCAAATGATTTGGTTCCATAAAGCAAATTTAACATAGGCCTACAAGCTTAGTCACTGTGGCAACTTATGCTGAGAAACTAACCTGGTCTAAAGCAGGCTAACTGTCAGGCAAAGCTGAGCTCCTCTAACACTGACCAATAGGAACACAATGATATTACCACTGTCTCAAATATATTATTTGACTTTTTTTACAATTTCTTGCCATGCGGCCTTTCTCTCTGGATTTGATTCAACACAATGCGATTTGATCCATGATCGACATTAAGGTCTGCTTAAGAATAAGCGTGCACAAATTAGTGAGATTGTGTGAATTTAATTTGACGTTTATGCAACCGCTTTAGCCCCGATTGATTTGTTAGGTTATTTCAAGTCAGGTTTTGGACTTTAATCCCAGTTTTTCCTCGGGTCTCCGTGGTGGTGTGATTCGTCAAATTCACGCAGCAGTGGTGATGAGAGAACACGCTTGAGAAACAGTTTAGAGAGGAGAAATCAATCTACATATAAAATATTGATCACTTTATAAATAATAAAAGCATAGCACATCCACTAGTAATTATATATAAATAAATCGGTTTTAACCAATGCAAATATGTTAGAAACGATGCATCGCGATACAAATGACAACTTGTAGCCGATGCACACTTTTTAAACCGATCGTTAACTTTTTATTCTGATGCTCTGAGCGAATCGGGGAATCTTCCCATCCCTAGTGCGCATATATATATATATATATATATACACACACACACACACACACACACACACATACATACATATAAATAAATAAATATACGTGTGTGTGTGTGTGTGTGTGTTTTAGTATTTTCTGTGTGTGTACAAATATGATACTATAATACATATTAATATTTAAGGAAAAAATAATAATATAATATTAAAAATAAAATACAAGGATAAATGTAAAAAAAATGACATAAGATATCATTTTTTAATAAAAAATCATTTTTATAAAAAAGATAAAATATATTAAAACAAGTCATTTTAAAACACACAAATACATACTGTAAATATTGTAGTGTCAGATGTCATAGATCAACAGTATTATATGGGGGAAAACATTTGAAATTTCAGTTGAAATATTTACTTGGCACTATTACAATAGTCCAGTAGCAAAGGAATAAATAGTGTACTTGTATGTGTATATGCACCATAAACCAAATATATCTGTTAGACACCAGAATTCCCCCCCACCCCCCACCCACAAAGAATTGTCCGCAGTGTTTGAACTTTTCCTTTGACGCCACAATTCAAAGTAATCTCACACTGAGGTCCTCATGGAACAGTCTATGAATCGTAAATGATCCACCCACTTCTTTTATATAAGACCACCATGCGTTAATTAAAACCATTTGAACACACTTGAAAAGAGTTTGACAAGTATTTAACTTTTTCACTCTGTTGATTGCCTGGGCAATTTACTATTCGTTTTGTCGTCAGCTCACTCCATAAAATAACGACCAATCATTTCCTTTCACTCAGTGTAACTGCATGCAAGTAGAACATATCATTAAAATGGCTTTATGGGCTGGATCAATTTATTTCGAAGCACAGTGTGCGTGCAAGAAGTCTGTTAAGATGGGGGAGCTGTTGCACTGAACACAATATTGCTATGGATTATTCAGTCCAGCACTTCCAGCACAGTCATTTACTTGAAGCAAGGCAAAACATGTTATGCTTTCTCTACAGGGTGAGCTACAAAATGGCCATGAAATCTCCTTATTTGTATTATTTTTATTACCTCTCATTGTGGGTGTTCTCCTTCCAGTGTAAACACTTCCATTCAGCATTAACCAGCCCATCAGCATCCGCCCTGCAAAATAAAATGCCCCCTTGCTGATCATCCCATAATCAAGCACTTGTTTAGCTGAATTAGCACTTACTTTATTTCGCTCTGAAAGCCATTATGAGGATTCTGATTTGCCAATACAAAGCCATGTTTGCAGACAGAGATCATTTTAAAACCCTGAAATTATAAGAGCTAAATTTCATTTCAAACTATTTTAAATATGGCACTGAATAGATATGAATTTGTATAATGATACAGCCTGATTAACCCTTTTATTGTGTTCTGGTCTGGACAGGATTTTTCTGTTTTTTTTTTTTGTTTGTTTTTTTCCTGAAAATGCTAGTTAATATTTTTGCATTGGACTAAAACCTGCTGACATTACTTACACAGGGTATAACAACTTCTGAAGAAAAACTGAATAAAATTTTACTATTTTAGGATTTTTTATTATTATTATTTTTTTTCATACCTGGTTACACCTGTGGTGTTCCTTGTCAAAAATAACAAGTCTGCAGAAATTGCTTAGAAATTCCCAATAATACTATATTATTAGCTATATAATGCTATAATCTTTTCATCAATTCGCATTCTTTCAGTTGGCACAGGTTTTTTTTTTTTTTTTTTTTCCTGATCTGAGCTTCACTCAAAAACTGAGCTGCATAAGGTCAGATCAATGAGGTCTATGATCAATCAGTTCCAAAAAGACATACAAGACCTGTGCTAATTGGAAGAAAACAAGTTGTCAAAAAGATTGAATCCAAGATTTGTTGATAACATAGCATAATAAGAGTTGTACAAGCCATTTTTAAAAGGCCAGTCATTAGGTAAAGTATTTTCAGCACAGCAAAACGGTTAAAATGTCACCTTTGCATGTAATGGTGAAAACACGATTCTCATTTAATTATCAGCTCTTTACAGAGCACAAACATACTGATAAATATGTTCCCCATATTCCCAGGTGTCTTTTCCTGGGAATCTGTCATCTGTCAAAAACAAACTACGGTAATTGACGCAAAAGACAAATCAGACAGACCTAGTGGACAGAAAAAAGTTGTGAAAGGCCGCCTTCACTAGAACTGAAAGAATCAGTAACCGTTTGATTTCCCTTGAGATTTCCCTCTTTTTTATTGACTAATATGATCATTAAAACACTCTCTCTTTTCCCCCCTTCATCCAAAAACAGATGTGAAACATCCCCTACGCAACACCCCTGTGCTTGTGCTCACACACGCATGACCTGCACTCTTTTGTGCTATATCTTGTCACATCATCAGAGGGAATGAAACACCTTTTCTGTGGCCCCTGAGGGACACTTTCACGCTGCTGATTTGAGCTTCTGTTCTCTTGAGACTGCCTCTCTTGTAATCATGCTATGCATCTGCACAGTACAATATTCTGTTTTTAGAAAGACAGGGAGAGGATGCTAATGACTCTGATGGAGTGTAACTAGCTGTAATTTTATGCAGTATGAATAGAACAAAAAAGTACACAGCCTAAGATGAGGTTTTCTTTATTTATGTGTTAGAGATGCTCGTCCTATAGATCCATTGCTCCTGGATTTAAAGGTTTTGCCTGTCATTTTTTCACCCTCATGTTATTCCAAACCCATATGCTGCCATTTTTTATTTATTTATTTATTTTTTCAGTGGAATGTAAAATAAATTTTTTGATGAATCTTCAAACAGCTTCTTTTTTTTTTTTTTTTTTTGTAGTATACTTGGTAGTGATTTCCCAAGAGGATTTTGTGTTTAAAATGGAAAACACCATAGAGGATTGGAAAAACATTAGTATGAGGAAATAATAACATCAATTTAATATATATTTTTATTTTCTTGAAAGAATTAAGTTTCCCAAAAAATGGACTTCCATAGATAGATAGATAGATAGATAGATAGATAGATAGATAGATAGATAAAAAAATATCCAAAATATTTTATATCAATTAAAACATAACTGTGGTTTATCACACCTGAGTTCAGTTTCTCTAGCCACATCCAGGCCTGATTACTGCCACACATGTTCGCAATCAAGAAATCACTTAAATAGGAACTGCCTGACAAAGTGAAGTAGACCAAAAGATCCTCAAAAGCTACACATCATGTTGAGATCCAAAGAAATTCAGGAACAAATGAGAAAGAAAGTAATTGAGATCTATCAGTCTGGAAAAGGTTATAAAGCCATTTCTAAAGCTTTGGGACTCCAGCGAACCACAGTGAGAGCCATTATCCACAAATGGCGAAAACATGGAACAGTGGTGAACCTTCCCAGGAGTGGCCGGCCGACCAAAATTACCCCAAGAGCACAGCAACGACTCATCCAAGAGGTCACAAAAGACCCCAGAACAACATCCAAAGAACTGCAGGCCTCACTTGCCTCAGTTAAGGTCAGTGTTCATGACTCCACCATAAGAAAGAGACTGGGCAAAAATGGCCTGCATGGCAGAGTTCCAAGACGAAAACCGCTGCTGAGCAAAAAGAACATAAAGGCTCGTCTCAGTTTTGCCAGAAAACATCTTGATGATCCCCAAGACTTTTGGGAAAATACTCTGTGGACTGACGAGACAAAAGTTGAACTTTTTGGAAGGTGTGTGTCCCATTACATCTGGCGTAAAAGTAACACAGCATTTCAGAAAAAGAACATCATACCAACAGTAAAATGTGGTGGTAGTGTGATGGTCTGGGGCTGTTTTGCTGCTTCAGGACCTGGAAGACTTGCTGTGTTAAATGGAACCATGAATTCTGCTGTCTACCAAAAAATCCTGAAGGACAATGTCCGGCCATCTGTTCGTAACCTCAAGCTGAAGCGAACTTGGGTTCTGCAGCAGTACAATGATCCAAAACACACCAGCAAGTCCACCTCTGAATGGCTGAAGAAAAACAAAATGAAGACTTTGGAGTGGCCTAGTCAATGTCCTGACCTGAATCCTATTGAGATGCTGTGGCATGACCTTAAAAAGGCAGTTCATGCTCGAAAACCCTCCAATGTGGCTGAATTACAACAATTCTGCAAAGATGAGTGGGCCAAAATTCCTCCACAGCGCTGTAACAGACTCATTGCAAGTTATCGCAAACGCTTGATTGCAGTTGTTGCTGCTAAGGGTGGCCCAACCAGTTATTAGGTTTAGGGGACAAGCACTTTTTCACACAGGGCCAAGTGGGTTTGGATTTTGTTTTCCCTTCATAATAAAAAACTTCATTTAAAAACTGCATGTTGTGTTTACTTGTGTTATCTTTGATTAATATTTAAATTTGTTTGATGATCTAAATCATTAAAGTGTGACAAACATGCAAAAAATTAAAAAAAATCAGGAAGGGGGCCAACAATTTTTCACACCACTGTGTGTGTATATATATATATATATATATATATATATATATGTGTGTGTGTGTGTGTGTGTGTGTGTGTGTGTGTGTGTGTATCTCAATGAATTAGAATGTCGTGGAAAAGTTCAATTATTTCATTAATTCAACTCAAATTGTGAAACTCGTGTATTAAATAAATTCAATGCACACAGACTGAAGTAGTTTAAGTCTTTGGTTCTTTTAATTGTGATGATTTTGGCTCACATTTAACAAAAACCCACCAATTCACTCAACAAATTAGAATACTTCATAAGACCAATAAAAAAAATTTTTTTTTAGTGAATTGTTGGCCTTCTGGAAAGTATGGTCATTTACTGTATATGTACTCAATACTTGGTAGGGGCTCCTTTTGCTTTAATTACTGCCTCAATTCGGCGTGGCATGGAGGTGATCAGTTTGTGGCACTGCTGAGGTGGTATGGAAGCACAGGTTTCTTTGACAGTGGCCTTCAGCTCATCTGCATTTGTTGGTCTCTTGTTTCTCATTTTCCTCTTGACAATACCCCATAGATTCTCTATGGGTTTCAGGTCTGGTGAGTTTCCTGGCCAGTCAAGCACATCAACACCATGGTCATTTAACCAACTTTTGGTGCTTTTAGCAGTGTAGGCAGATGCCAAATCCTGCTGGAAAATGAAATCAGCATCTTTAAAAAGCTGGTCAGCAGAAGGAAGCATGAAGTGCTCCAAAATTTCTTGGTAAACGGGTGCAGTTACTTTGGTTTTCAAAAAAACACAGTGGACCAACACCAGCAGATGACATTGCACCCCAAATCATCACAGACTGTGGAAACTTAACACTGGACTTCAAGCAACTTGGGTTATGAGCTTCTCCACCCTTCCTCCAGACTCTAGGACCTTGGTTTCCAAATGAAATACAAAACTTGCTCTCATCTGAAAAGAGGACTTTGGACCACTGGGCAAGAGTCCAGTTCTTCTTCTCCTTAGTCCAGGTAAGACGCCTCTGATGTTGTATGTGATTCAGGAGTGGCTTAACAAGAGGAATACAACAACTGTAGCCAAATTCCTTGTCACGTCTGTGTATGGTGGCTCTTGATGCCTTGACCCCAGCTTCAGTCCATTCCTTGTGAAGTTCACCCAAATTCTTGAATAGATTTTGCTTGACAATCCTCATAAGGCTGCGGTTCTCTCGGTTGGTTGTGCATCTTTTTCTTCCACACTTTTTTCCTTCCACTCAACTTTCTGTTAACATGCTTGGATACAGCACTCTGTGAACAGCCAGCTTCTTTGGCAATGAATGTTTGTGGCTTACCCTCCTTGTGAAGGGTGTCAATGATTGTCTTCTGGACAACTGTCAGATCAGCAGTTTTCCCCATGATTGTGTAGCATAGTGAACCAAACTGAGAGACCATTTTGAAGGCTCAGGAAACCTTTGCAGGTTTTTTGAGTTGATTAGCTGATTGGCATGTCACCATATTCTAATTTGTTGAGATAGTGAATTGGTGGGTTTTTGTTAAATGTGAGCCAAAATCATCACGATTAAAAGAACCAAAGACTTAAACTACTTCAGTCTGTGTGCACTGAATTTATTTAATACACGAGTTTCACAATTTGAATTACTGAAACAAATGAACTTTTCCACGACATTCTAATTTATTGAGATGCACCTGTATATATATATATATATATATATATATATATATATATATATATACACACACAGTGCCTTGCGAAAGTATTCATACCCCTTCATTTTTTTTCACGTTTTATGTTGCTGCCTTATGTTACTGCTTTTAAATTACTATTTTTCCACAACAATCTATACTCCATACACCATAATGATAAAGCAAAAAAACAGGTTTTTAACATCTTCGCAAATTTATTAAAAACAAAAAACTTAAATGATTCCATTGCATAAGTACCCTTATCTGGGACAGTTGGAATTTAGCTCAGGAGCATTCATATTGCTTGTAGATGTTACTACACTTTGAGTGGAGTTAACCTGTGGCAAATTCAATTGAATGGATATGATTTGGAAAGGCACACGTCTTAATAAAAGGTCTAACAGCTGATAATGCAAATCAGAGCAAAAACCAAGCCCTGAGGTCCAAAGAACTGCCTGTAGAGCTCAGAAACATGTCTGTGTCAAGCCACACATCTGGGGAAGAGCTGAGAAAAAAATTCTGCTTCACTCAAGGTTCACAGAAGCATGTAGTCTCTGTTACCCTTAATGGAAGACGTTTGAAACAACCAGGGCTCTTCCTAGAGCTGGCCTCCTGTCCAAACTGACCAATTGATAGAGAAGGGCTTTGGTTGGTGTGGTGACCAAGAACCTGATGGTCACTCTAGTTGAGCTCCATGATCATATGTGGAGACAGGAGAAACCTACAAAAGGACAAACATCACTGCAACACTCCACCGATCTGGGCTTTATGCCGGTGTGGCAAGACTCAATCCTTTCTTCAGTGTAGACACATGAAAACACACTTAGAATTTGCAAAAAAGCACCTAAAGGGCCCTCAGATTCTGAGAAAAAAGATTCTCTGGTTTGATGAACCTCAATTCCAAGCATCATGTTTGAAGAAACCCAGGCACTGCTCATCACCTACAGAGTACCATCCCAAAAGTAAAGTGTGCTGGTAGCAGCCTCATGGTGTGGGACTGTTTTTCAGCGACAGGGACTGAGGGACTCGTCAGAGTAGAAGAGAAGCTCAATGCACCAAAATATTGAGATAGCCTTAATGAAAAACCAGTCCAGAGCATTCAGAACCTCAGACTGGGCAGAAGGTTCACCTTTCAACAGGACAATGGACCTAAACGCACAGCAAGAGTGGTTTATATACAACTCTGTGAATGTCCTTGAGTGGCCCAGCCACAGCCTGAGCTCGAACCCAATCAAATATTTCTGGAGAAACCTGAAAATGTGCATCTGCCCCCGTCCAACCTGACAGAGCTTGAGAGGTGAAGAGGTGAGGAGAAGAATGACAGATAATTGCCAACTGATGATGAGAAAAGCTTGTCGCATCAAACAAAAAAGACTTGAGGTTGTAAAGGTGCTTCAGCTATATATTTCGTTAAGGGTATGGATACTTATGCAATGTACTTATTTCAGTTTTTTATTTTTTAATAAATTTACGAAGTTGTGACAATTCTGTTTTTGCTTTGTCAATATGGTGTATGGAGTGTAGATTGATGTGGGGAAAACAGTATTTAAAGGAGTATAACATAAGGCAGCAACATAAAAAAACCATGAAAAAAAATGAAGGGGTATGAATACTTTCGCAAGGCACTGTATATATATATATATATATAAGTAATATATACACACATACATACGTACATACACACACCTAGATGTCATTTTTGGGTATATAAATGACTATACACATATTAATTATTATATATACATATTCTATTTTATCATTTAAATTTTAAACTCATTATTATTATCTTAATGGTCACACTTTATTTTAAGGTCCAGTTCTCTCTATTAACAAACCATTAACTATGACTTTTGCCTCAATAAACTACTAATTTGCTAATAAACTACTAATAAACTATCTATCTATCTATCTATCTATCTATCTATCTATCTATCTATCTATCTCTTAAGGGAGAGGGGTATTGCTGGGCATGAAATGTCACAAGTATCCCTGCATCACTATAGCATCAGCTGCAGGGCTAAGAAGGGGTTTTATATCAAAAGTACAGATGCATTGGATGAGTGTGCTTGTGTATGTTCAAGTTCAGCGTGTGTGACAGGTCATGTGCTTCCTGATTGAGGGTGCTATTTGCTCACTCTGACACAGAAACTATTTTGTTCTATTTCCTTCATGTGCTGGAATATTCCTTCAAGCCTCGGCCCACCTGCTGGTTACCTTCCCCTTCATGCAGCCTGCAGAGAGCAACCAGGCAGAAATCTCCCCGAGTCATATCATCTCCTCCTCGGCCGTCCGGCACAGCCACTGTCCAAGACAAGCAGAAAAAAAGAGCTCAGGTAAAACGAGTAAGGACCTGGGGATTGATTTTTTTTGGCAGCAGTCTAATTTATGTGTCATGCGCTGTGTCATGTTGATTGTGTCCTGCAGACCAAACGTCTTTAGCACAGTCTAATTATTGGCCACAAGTGGTAAAGTATGGCAGGTATTTGCATACTGATGAGTAAGCGAATATGACACACACACACACACACACACACACACACACACACACACATTTGAACATTAGCAGCCTAATTGGAAAAGAAGCAGACAATAATGCACTTCTGTTAAGGTAGTCGACTGCACATCATTTTACTCCAAGAATGAACAGCAAATAAAAGCCAAATTGTCTGGAATAAAAAATTGATTCTACACTCGTCATTAAATTGCTGTGAATTGAAAAAAGAGAGAATAAGAGAGCCAAGCCAACTAAAGAGCCAAATGATTTTAGCAATGATTTTATGGGTGTACTTGTCCAGCAATAACAATCTTTAAGGACAACTGTACACTGAAAAATGGTGTAAAAACAATTTTCACTCAGAAATTACAAGCAATTTTCACAAATAACTACAAAGAAATGGCAAGTAACACATTGAAGTAAAAGTGAAATTTTCAAGTAGAAAGACAAAAGTATCTATCTATCTATCTATCTATCTATCTATCTATCTATCTATCTATCTATCTATCTATCTATCTATACTGTACATACAGTATAGATGGATAGATAGATTGATATACTGTTATAGATATACTAGATATACTGGATATAGATATACTGTTATCTGTATTTAGTTTAGAATTTAGTGTTTGATAACGTTATTCAATTTATGTATATTTCTGTTGAGGGGCACAAGTAGCCTAGCTAAATATAACATTTATTATAATGGGTTTATGTGAAGATTGTTTTAAGTGCACTTAAATCAGAAGTTATTTTTATAGTCTACTAAATGTTAAAATTGATAGCTCTTAATTATAATGTAATGTTTAATGGCTATAGTCAATGGTTAAATATTAGGAGATATTTTTTTTTTTTGTATTTTTATTTTTTTTTTAATAGGGAAAAAGTATTACTTGGTATCAGTGATACTGGCCTTCAGTCATAAAAAAATAAAAATAAAAATAAAAAGATGCCATTAAAAAAATATTAAAAATATGTTGTTTGTAAATTAATTAAGATTGAATGTGAAATTTACTTTATTTTACTTTACTTTTAGTCATTTAGCAGACGCTTTTATCCAAAGCGACTTACAAATGAGGACAACAGAAACAATCAATTGTAGTATTAAAACAACTAAAACTGATCCAAAACTAAAAGCTAAAACTTTATAAATAGTATATATACACACACACATTTAAAAAAATAAATAATTAAATAAAAATGAGAAATGCATATGACAAAATTTCTAAACTTAACATTTAAATGAAAACAAAATAAAGCTAGAAACAATTCAAAAGATTAAGAGAACAAAAGGTATAAGAGTGTAATAATGATTCTAACATAACACTAAGCCAAACACCAAAAACAACTACGTGTATGTACACACACACACAGACATATATGCACACACACAGACACACATATCCATGAATTCAATATTATTTCATTTCCATGTAGTTTGTTGAAGTACTAAAATAACTCAAATTAAATAAAACTAAAACTTAATAAATAAGAGAATCTATGGGGTATTGTCAAGAGGAAAATGAGAAACAAGAGACCAACAAATGCAGATGAGCTGAAGGCCACTGTCAAAGAAACCTGGGCTTCCATACCACCTCAGCAGTGCCACAAACTGATCACCTCCATGCCACGCCGAATTGAGGCAGTAATTAAAGCAAAAGGAGCCCCTACCAAGTATTGAGTACATATACAGTAAATGAACATACTTTCCAGAAGGCCAACAATTCACTAAAAATGTTTTTTTTATTGGTCTTATGAAGTATTCTAATTTGTTGAGATAGTGAATTGGTGGGTTTTTGTTAAATGTGAGCCAAAATCATCACAATTAAAAGAACCAAAGACTTAAACTACTTCAGTCTGTGTGCACTGAATTTATTTAATACACAAGTTTCACAATTTGAGTTGAATTACTGAAATAAATGAACTTTTCCACAACATTCTAATTTATTGAGATCCACCTATATATACACATACATACATACATACATACATACATATATATATATATATATACATACAATTTTTAGCTATTACAATTTTTTAGCTATTTTGTCCATTAATAAAGCAAACAGCACAGGTCATAGTGTCACTTACCATATATAAGTTGAGTTTGTCTTTGTCTTTTAGCAAAACAGCAACTATCACAAGAATGTGAAGATATATAGTAATTCTGTTCCTTATACTTTTAGCATTCCTCATATGCATTGCCAAATGGAAGTCTGGAAAAAAAGTCTTTAATTATCTTAGATAAACATGTGAAGTCAAAAAAATAGGTACAAGTTATTGTAAGATTTGCAATCAACTCTATTTTTTTGTAAATTAGTTAGTCATTTTAATTTGACATGAATGAAAACAAGACTCCTAGAGGTCCTAGATCATCTTTTCCAGAATTTGTTGACCAATTACATTTTTTATGGAAAGACTATTTCAGTGTTTTGTTTGTGAATTGACCGACACCATGATCCACAACAATATAACTCACTGAAAAAAAAACTGTACTTCTGTTCCTAACAGTTTTTGTCTTTGTTTGGTAAATCAGTGTTCACCATGACTGGAGGTCCACGCTTGAGATGCTTGAGAGACATAAGGGGGGAAAATTACAGCTTTAGGAAAGGAAGTACCACCATTTTTGCTAGAATATATTTGTTCCAGAATTTGCATACACAGTAACTGGAATGCCACAATATTGTCAAACAGTTGGGTAGATTAGGAGCTGCCCGGGGTTGTTATTAAGATGCCTGTTGTGCGAACTGACTTCAAGTGCTGTAAGCAACCATCAGAACTCTGTGTTGCATTTCTTCACATAGCGCTTGTGGCAGAAGGTCTTATCATTTTGTCTGGTTAGCAGGGGGCAGCTGATATTACCATGCAGATGAGTGCTGGCAGGATGGAGGCAATCTGTTCGCCCTCAGTCAAAGAGGAGTCTCAACACCTGCTTGAGTTTCCTGCTCCTCCTCCCTATCTGCTGTTCGCTGCGTGTCATGTCTGGGGTTCTTCACCGCCCCTTTATAATTGGATCTTGCTCTGTAACTTTCTCCCCCTGCAACCATTATTTTGCTGTGTGAAAAAAATGTAAAAAGAATTTACCGGTTGGAAAGTACAAGAGAAAAATGAGATGTTCTTTCAGGCTCTGTATTTCCCGCTCTCTGAGTCTTCCCTTGCGGGGTGTACTGGAGGGATTTGTGTAAAGAGAGCAAGCTCAGTAGTTCTTAAGAAATAAAAAGACAGGCATCTGGTTGAGGTAGAATGATTCCCGTGGGGCTTTAAGGATCATGTAGTGAGTGTCTCTGCTGTCTGGACAGGTTCTTCGGGGACTGTTTATGTTGTTTCAGGTGGGTGGACATTAGTCTCAGACTCAGACGGGCATGACAACCGTATGCATACTGCACATGAAACTGGCGATCGCTTTCTCAATTTGGTAAGCTCAAATCTGATTGGCTGACTTTACGCAACTTACATAAAGTAGCACAGTGCTTTATTATCAGTCTGTCTGCAAATAAAACACATTATCCAACTGATATAATGATAGTTGAATTGAATTCAATTGGTCAGGAAGTTGAACTGGAATTTAAATTGGAATGGAGGGAAGAGAAGGTTATTGAACTGTAATTCAAAGAAATTTAGCATAGCTAATTAAGTGTTCTTCCATCCTGGTCAAAAAAAGCTGTTTTTTTTTTGTTTGTTTGTTTGTTTTTAAATATGGTGAAATATAAACAAAATACAAATTTCTTTCTTTTTTTCTTTTTTAAATGAATTAGTCAGGAAGTTGAATCTAAATTTGAATGACAGCAAGAGAAATGTACTGAATTATGATTCAAAGAAATTCAACACAGGTAAGGCATTCTTAGAAACGTAAGGAGATATTGTATTAATATTAATAATTACAATGTATTAATATAATTATTAATAATTATAGTGAAATATATAAACTAAATACACACTTCTATGGCATTTCAAAAATATCTATCTATCTATCTATCTATCTATCTATCTATCTATCTAGCCAACATTCAAATTTGTCTAGGCAAATTTTTACTTTTCTAGTTAAAAATACAGTTAAATTTCATTGAACTTCAATTAATTTTAATTGTACTTCCTTACATTCAGATTGCAATATGCCATCCTGTTTGCTACTTCAATTCCAATATAATTCAAATTCAGGAACTGGACTGGAATTTAAAATGCCTTTTCAGTTCAATTCTGAATCTATTTCACATAATCTCACCCTAAACAACTTACAAGCAAGAACAAACTGTGGCATTCAGATAGTCTATATCAGTGGTTCTCAATTCCAGCCCTGGGGTCCCCCTGTTCTGCACATTTTGCATGTCTCCTTTATTTAACACACCTGATTGAGATCATCAGCTTGTTAGTTCAGTCGATTGATCTCTTTCCTAACAAGCTGATGATCTCAATCAGGTGTGTTAAATAAGGGAGACATGCAAAATGTGCAGAACAGGGGGCCCCCAGGACTGGAATTGAGAACCACTGGTCTATATTGTATGTATATAAGCTGCTTTGTGGACTAGACCTTATACTAGAAGAACATTTTAATATATGATGATGACATTATCTTAAGTCCCAGATGTAATTCAAAAGCGAGGACTTAGAACTGCTGCACAGAATTAAACAGCCCCACACTGCATTTCTGATTTACCATAGCTGACCGTGACACAGTTTTGTAGTAACTTCCAATTCCCTGTCCAGCAAAAAGATTAAATTCAATCCTATATTGGATTGGAACCACAGAATGCATGCAGATTGATGCACAGCATTGCAGGGGAGGATGCATCTGTGGTGATTTTTAAGGTCACGACTGCATCTTTCTGCTGTTCTGTTTATATGAATAAACAAAAACTATATATCAAGCTGTCACGTTCACTATAAAAAGCCAAAACAGTTTCCTGCTTTTTCAAGAGCACCGGCCAATGTCCCAGTTCATCTCCGAAAAAGAAATATTGCTTTGACTAGCGCACCATGCATGTTTCAAACACAATGCTCATAGGTAGTAACAATGAATCAAGGCTCGGCTCAGTTAGCAACTACATCAATAAAAAATAAAGGTTTAGAACCGTATGTGGGTTCCCAAAAGAACCTTGCAATGAACAGTTCTTAAAAGAACCATTTTTTCTTAAAAATAAAGGTTCCAAAAGAGGGTTTTCACAGAGATGCAATAGAAGAACCATTTTTGGTTCCCCAGTGAACCATTTTTCTTAGTGTGAGGAACATTCTAGTAATCTGAAGAACCCTTTTCCATTTTTTTTTTTTTTTTTTTGTTTTTTGTTTTTTGCATCAGAAATGTTCTATGGATGTTATAGGTTCTTCATGGAACCATAAATTCCAATGAAGAACCTTAACTTTTAACAATGTAGTGTGAAGAACTTTTTAATAATCTAAAGGAGCGTTTCCCAACTCTGTTCCTGGAAGCACACCAACAGCACACATTTTCAATGTTTCTCTTATCTGACTCATTCATTTTAGGTCTTGGATTCTCTACTAACAAGCTGACAAGTTGAATCAGCTGTGTTTGATTAGAAAAAGTTTGAAAATGTGTTATTTGTGTGCCTCCAGGAAGTTGTGAAACACTGATTTAAAGAACCTTTTTCCAGTATAAAGAAACTTTTGTGTAATCGAAAGTTTCCATGAATGTTAAAGTTTCTTCATGGAACCATAAATGCCAATACACTCCTAAAAATAAAGGTTTCAAATGAGGATTTCTGAAACAATGCCATAGTGGTACCATTTTGAATTCTCCAAAGAACCTTTCAGTGAACATTTCTGAATAGAACCATGATTTTCTTAGTGTGAAAAACATTTTAATTGTCTTCAGAACCTTTTTTCAACTTTAATGATCCTTTTGTGGAATTGAAGTTCTTTGGATGTTAAAGATTCTACATGGAACCATTGATGGCAATAAAGAATCCTTATTTTTAGGAGTATATAGAAGTAGTATCTTGTGACCTCAAAAAATTCCAGTTATAATACAATTATAGTCAACTCAAACTCAAAATTTAGTTGCCAGGATCTTGGAAATGGCATCCAATTTACACTTGTCACTGAATTTGGTGTAAATCAAGCTCAATGTCTGATTTTTACTGCAATTCCATTGATTATTTTCAAGTCTAAGAATTCCAGGTTCTGAAATGTCTGGAACATAGCAATATATGGCAAATGTCAAACCACATACCTTCTATACCAGCTGAGATGAAAGGGAATAGCTTTCTCTAGGTATTATATGGACCTCCTTGGATAGTAATCCTTCTGCGATGGATAATGGAGGATAATGTTTTCAGGAGTTTATGGAGCAGATCTTCCTGCTACACTCTGGAAATAAGAACAGGAAGAGAGAACATTTAGTTTCCCCAGTGAAAAGTGACATATTATGGCATTGGATTGGAGGGGGTCTGAGCACAGTAGCTCAAAGTGTAGCCCTCCACCTCGCTAAATATCTAACCCCCCCTTTTGAGAAGAATGGAGTCAAGGATTAAATTGTGAAGGTAACCTTCCTGAATCTCCATGAAGCTGAGGCTGATCAGATGAGGGATTGTGGCTTGGTGCCGTGTGAGGTGTGGAGTGGGGAATAAAGCATTAGCGGGAGGCGTAATAGTAAAGAGGTTTTATGATGCAATGATATCATGGATAAGCTGGCACAGCAGGTCAGTTCTGCTTTGTAGCAGCATTTAGATACTCAACACAGTGAAAACATGAGCATTAGAGCACACTGAAAATGACTCATTTAAAGGTAGCAGTGTTATTTTAGGATGATGTCATTCTTTTTTGCTGGTAGTTGTAAACTCTAAGAAAAGTCTGTAAAAAACAGCCCAGTGTACAGTGTTAATATTTTCCATAATTACTTTTTACAGGTATTTATTCAGTAAGATATTTTTGTGCATTGCATTGTGTTGTTTTAACTGAAGGAAATTTTCATAAATTTTCATAATTTTTTTTTTTTTTTTTTTTTTACAGTGTACACATGTATAATATTTGAGACATAAAAATGTTTATGAATCTGAGTCTGGTCAGACCTGTAATCTTTAAAGCTGAAAATTACATACTGCCATAATAAAAAAAGAAGAAATAAATAAAAAATCCCATAGCGAGACTTTTATGAATATAATATAATGGATGCATTTTCTGAGAAAGGCAAATTAATGTCAAATTTACTTTATTCCGAATGGGATTAAGTCGTCACTTGCAGCCTTTGTTTTTGAATTTAATTATCATCAAAGTCCTAAAAAAAATGAAATATATTCAACTAAATTCATTTATTAAAAATACAATAATACCAGCTTATTAATTCCATGAATCTCAATAGATCTGGAAACATTTAAAAATTGATATATATCTCAACATTAAGCTCTGAAAAAAAAAAAAAAAACGAAATTTATTAAAAATACAATAAAACCAGCTTATTAATTCCATGAACCGCAATAGATCTATTAACATCCAAATGTTGATATATATCTCAACATTAAGCTCTAATTAAATATATTCGTTAAATGTATTCGTTAAATATATTCGTTAAATCTATCTATCTATCTATCTATCTATCTATCTATCTATCTATCTATCTATCTATCTATCTATCTATCTAATGCAATCAATGTTTATCTAGTTGTGAAAACCGTATGTGTGCTAGAGTCACACTTTTGTATGAATACCTATGAATATTAATGAGATCCTGTTGATTATTTAAATGGCTGAGCCAACATATAGCAGAAGGAGACCATCTGATAATATGACACAGTGGAAAGGAGGTTCATGTGACTGGCACACTCATTATTAGTCCAAAGCAAGTAAAGAATGTGTGTGATGGGGCCTTGACATGCCCAATCTGTCAGGCATGGCTTAGCCTGCCTCTCTGACACTTGCCTAAAGTGTTTACAGAACAGATCCGTTTGCTATTCTCCTTGGAATAAATGCCTGATTAATCCAGTGATCGACTCCAGACTCCAGCACAACGCCAGTGAATAAACACACGCACAAGCTCAGGCGCACACAAACTCATCCTCAAACGCAAATAGGACTGAACCGCCAACTATTAGCTTTCACCGTAGAGAAAACATATCCTCTAATGAGTTCAGTCAACAGCTTTTTTTTATTGCCTGCTGATTTTCTTTTTTTCTGTTTTTGCAAACATCCTCCTATGGTCTATAAACTAGCAGTTTATTCCGGTTTCATCTCCATGCAAGAATAAGGAGTCAAGAACTCTATTTATGCACTGTATTCTGCTTTATGCTAAGCCAGTGTGCAGCAGTTTCACAGATGGATTTATCTGGATCAAAACAGGGACATCTATGAGTACTTGAGCACACAGTTTTAAATGTACAAGATACTAGCAAATAGAGTCCAAAAAAGAGCATGCTAAGCCTACTCAAACGAAGCAGTACATTATACACCCACAATCCACTGCAGTCCTGTTCAAGCAAGGATCTGTCTGTCTGTCTATCTGTATGTTTCTCCATGTGGACATTTTTGTATATCTACCTGTCTGTCTGTCTGCCTATCCACCTAGAAATGTCTGTGTATCTACCTGTCTGTCTATCCATTTTCTTGTCTGTCTGTCAATCTATCTGTCTTTATATATACCTGTCTGTCTGTCTGTCAATCTATCTGTCTAGAAATGTCTGTATCTACCTGTCTGTCTCGCCATTTTCCTGTCTGTCTGTCTATCTGTCTGCATATCTACCTGTCTGTCTGTCTGTCTGTCTATCTGTCTATTTATCCATCTAGAAATGTCTGTGTATCTGCCTATATATATCTCTCCATTTTCTTGTCTGTCTGTCTGTCTATCTATCTATCTATCTACCTATCTATCTATCTATCTGTCTGTCTGTCTGTCTTTATATCTACTTGTCTCTCTATATCAATCTATCTGTCTGTATCTACCTGTCTGTCTATCAATTTTCCTGTCTGTCTGTCTGTCTGTCTGTCTACTTCTCTGGCACTCCATTTTACTCTGTCTGTCTGTCTGTCTATCTATCCATCTGTCTGTCTAGAAATGTCTGTATCTACCTGTTTGTCTCTCCATTTTCCTGTCTGTCTGTCTGTCTGTCTGTCTGTCTGTCTGTCTGTCTCTCTATCTATCTATCTATCTATCTATCTATCTATCTATCTATCTATCTATCTATCTATCTATCTATCTATCTATCTATCTGCCTGTCTAGCCTGTTTAGTCTGCCTGTCAATATATCTATCTAGAAATGTCTGTGTATCTACCTGTCTGTCTCTCCATTTTTCTGTCTGTCTGTCTATCTATAACTAGCCAAGTTATTAATCCTTCTTTCATTTCAGGGTGTAAAAATAACATAATCCTCAATGCATATTAATAGCAAAAATGTAGCCGACCTCTTAGTTCACACCTTTCTGAATGTATGTGAAATTTCATTCAAAGGTGAGGGAACATGACCACTGTACAAAATGAGCAGGAATCAGAATGTGTAGGTTATCTCAGTATGACACAGTCTGGCACTCATAGAATGGCAGAGCTCTCAGCACCAGTCCTCGCTCGCTCACCTCTGGAGGAAAAACAAAAGACCTCCCGCTAATGAGCAGCACAGGTGACAGGAGAGACAGAGCGAGTCAGAAATAGAGACAGACTGCGTATGTGTACTGTCACGTATGTGTGAATGAGAGAGCGGGCAGGAAGCACACACAGCCACCTGACACTCGATGCTGCGCTTGAAGCCGTAATGAAGCATACAAACTGTCATGCTCTTGTAGCCTGATAAACACACTGATTGAACAGCAGTGACAGTCCCAGCCCTTCCGTGAACCCTCTCAGCCTGGGACATAGCCACAAAAGAGTGTGGAAAAATAACTGTACACAATTAAAATAATAGATAATACTGAAGGATAGTAAGACCAGTTGTAGTTGTAAATGACTTGGTTAAGTAAATGATTCCGTGACTCACAAATAACACACAAAAAGATACTCCTTGTCACCTACTGGCATAATGTTGTAATTTGCAAAAAGACCCAATGAATGAAATAGTGAAAAAAATAAAATAAAATTACAATCTTTTTTTTTACAAATCTATTTTTTTTAAAATCTTTTAAAAAAGGGGGGTAAATTATAAAAGATAAGTGACATTGTGCTTTCCTGCTAAAACACAAGCACAGCACTTTAAGCCTTCAAAGACAGAAAACCATTCGTTATGAAAGCCTTGAGTCAGTTACATGATAGACAAAACTAAATATAAGTTTGCTGACATTATCATTACACTGTACTGGGATTTTTTTTTTTACACTTGTATTTCTCCTATTGGACCAGGTGTATATTATCACCTCCAAATGTCTCAGATATCCGGATTTATTCCGGCAGGAGGTCCAGCTATGCTGACTCTTCTGTATGCTTTCTGGCTTTCGGTGGGTTATATTTATGTGTGTCTAGGTGCATATGTGTGTATCGCTCCAACACGATATGTTTTTTGGCAGAGTGAGGTGCGAAACAGCTGCCGTCTCACCTGCTGAGAGGCTCTGGCACTCATTCGTAAACTTGTGAAACCAAGCGGAAAAGAAAAAAAATGCATGCCCTTGTGTGATGGTAAAATACACGACAGGGGAGCACAGACAGGATATCAGTAGTTGTTCTTTATCATACAGACATAAATAACAGTCCATGTGACCAAGCACATCGGGGAGCCCCGGTTCTGATTTCCACCTGATTGACACTAGTCGCTTTCAACAGATATCTTCCATTATCCATCTTCTTTCTTTACTGAAAGAAATGAATGCTTTTATTCAGCGAAGATGAATTAAATTGACGAAAAGTACATTTTGCATTGTAAAAATTGTTTCAATTAAATGCTGTTTTTTTTTTTTTTTAAATTAATGTATGTATCTATTTTTTAACTTCCAATTCATTAAAGCCTTAAAAGCCATGGCCACAAACCTGTTTTCAGCATCAACATATTAAATATTAAAATTATTTCTGAAGAATCATGTGACACTGAAGACTGGAGTAATGGCTGCTGAAAATTCAGCTTTGCTATCACAGAAATAAATTACATTTTAAAATACAAAATAAATAAATAAATAAATAATCATTAAAAACACACACACACACACACACACACACAAAACAGTTCTTTTAATGGTAGTAATACTTCAAAATATTACTTTTTTTTTCCAGTTTTGCATTTTTGATTAAATAAATGCTGCCTTGGTGAACAGTATAAGCATAAAATAATCTTACTGACCCCAAACTTTTGAAAGGTAGCGTACCTATGAGACTTGTATATGAAAATTATATGTTAATGTGGGATATGTTAATATGCTCATATTTATATGAGCATACACCAAACATTTATATATTGAAATATAACAATAATACTGTATTATATGTATATGTATATCATTATGAATGACGTGTTTTTGCTGCTTAGGTTTCTATAACCAATCTGGTTGGACTCCATAGGGAGGTAATCATATTAAATGTCTTCATCTACATTCTTGATTGAATTCTTTCATTTCAAAATTATAAGGGAAATCATGTTTTGCATGACATATTCCCTTTAAATCTATTTATACTGCACATATTGTCCTTCAGTTTGGAATTTAATACAATGTACTAAAGAATTAAATGCGATTCTCCATATGTATAATATGTACCATACCAAATGAAACAATATTTAAGATTTATCACAATGATTGCTTTTTTTTGTTTGTTTGTTTGTTTTCACTCAAAGCCTGTTGAGCTTGAGATGACACGTCATAAACGCTGCACGCCGGCCGCGCGATTATGGGATTTTGTAATATGGCGTCCCATGGGGATTAAAGAAAATTTAAGATACGGACGAACAGCCAGAGAGCAGAGAAAGCTCGAGTGCACATGTCAGACACAGAGAGGAATTTTACGGCCTACTTTTGAAGATTGTAAATCGCGAAATGGGAACGCTGGGAAGAATCGTTCACATTCATCCTAGTCCACATTTCACAAGCCGTATTCTCCCTGGTTCTCCATTCCAGGTGCTGACGAATGACCCTGGCAGTTGCTGAAGCAGAGAGTGCCCTGTTTTTCTGCACGCCAGATAACTTTACCTAAAACTGGGTGCCGTGCCCAGGACATTTAGCTGCCAAAACACTGATTAGCTCTCTCAGCCGTTCAGATGAATGGGCAGGTGCACTATACACATTAGGGCACCTCAAGGTTTTACGGTCAGGTCTCAGTGAGTGGTCAAGCACGTGACAAGGGAAATATAAAGGGGTTGGCCAAAATAATGTGAATACCTGGGAAAAATAGTCCACTATCTTCTAACCTTCTTAGAATAAATTCGTACAACTTTTGAATAGTCTTCAGTGGAATGTTGTACCAGAACACCAGAACATCTGTCAGTTGTTTCAGAGATGTTGAAAAAGGGAATCTGCTTCTCACTCTTCTCTCCAAAATTATGGATGTTCACATTATTTTGTCCAACCACTGTCCAAGTGCACTGCAATGTCTGTAAAAACAGAAGCGGAGATTTAGTCATTGCTGGTGTTCAGCCTCTCAGACCTATGACTCAGCAATGCTTTATATTGTGTCCGCTCACCTAATGCATCATTACTGACAATTTAATGTGAAAGCTGCCTCTACATATTATTATGAACTTCTGACCTTTAGTATGTGTAAACAGAGAGGTTGAAATTGGCCTATAATGCAAAATAGGATTTACTGAGAGCGGATAAATATATCTAATCTTTTAAGACAACATATAGAGCATTTGCATTGCATTTAACCTCTACATATAACGTGATGGAGTGAAACAGAAAATGACACACTTTTTTTTTTTTTTTTATTAGATTGTGAAAAATAGGCAAGAATAATATTGCTTAATATTGTTCACCCACATGCACCCACAAGGATAAAAAGATAATTTCTTTCAATTGCAAATCCATATTTTACAACTTGAATGCAAAATGTTACAAAATTATAATAAATATAAACATATTTCTCATAAAGTTTTTGGTCAGACTGTTTTCAAAAGAAGTCTTTTATGCTCACCAAGGCTGCATTTATTTGACAACAAATATAGTAAAAATTGTAATATTATTAAATTTTATTACAGTATGAAAATTATTTTATTTCTATTTTATTTCTATTAATATGTAACTTAAAACAATCCTTCAGAAATAATTCTAATATGCTAACTGAAGAAACATTTCTTATAATCAATATTGAAAACAGTTGTGATGATTTTGTATTTTTTTTTTTTTTCTGGAAAACAAGATACATATTTTTGAGGATTTTTTTTTTTTTTTTTGATACATAAAAATTCAAAAGCTATTTGAAATAGAAATCTTTTGTAACATTATAACTGTCTTTTTATAAATGTCTGAAGACTAGAGTAATGCCTGCTGAAAATTCAGCTTTGCCATTGCAGAAAAAAATTAAATTTGAAAATATATTCAAATAAAAAACAGTTATTTTTAATTATGACAACATTTCACAATATTTTTAACTTAATTTTTAATCACATAAATACACCCTTGATGACTATAAGATACTTCTTTCAAGATTTAAAAATAAATTTAATCAATTTAATGTGTGCTTGCTGAATAAAGGTAGGCCTGTATGTTTATTTTAAAGAAAATCTAACTTATGAATGGTAGTGTATATTATAAATAGAACACAGAGTGTCAATACAGTAAATGTTGCACATTTTTCAGATAGGTTTACAGTGACAGGACTGACGCAGCACATGTATATGCTTCATAATACATATCTGCTGCGTCAGTCTTTCAGTTCAAGCAGCTCTTCATCTAGTGCACAGTTTCACATTAGACTGCAGATAGAGTGGGTACATGCATTTTTGGTAAATTATATTGATGCACAAAAGCAATCCAGAACATTTTTTTCACAATTATTATCATTTTTTTTTTTTTTTATTATTATTTTATTTTATTTTATTTTTGTTTTATATTATTTTATTTATTTATTTTTTGCAACAATGAGAAAAAAATCACTGATTATGTGATTAGATGAAAAGCAATAAACAACAAAATAGCAAGCGTTAGAATAAAAATAATAAAATAATAATAATTTGTAATATTTACAACTCGGAAAAAAAAAAAAAATTACAGTGTACCTTAGAAGGCAGCTAACTAGGTTTCAAATCAGTCCTAATAACTGGACACAGGACACATCAGCTAGTTCTAGCATTGGCAGGTTGTCTTCCAGGAGATGAAAACATTTATTTAAAGGTGACAGGGTTAAGGTGACAGGATTATCGGGGATGGCTGCGCTAAACAGCTTTCTTGGTCTCGGAGACATTCTGCCAAACACGAAGGGATTTTTAAGGCTCATGATACAAATAAGTGCTCATGTTCTTTATGAACTGCAGCTGGCTTTGATTTTCTCATTCTACGCTTCGATCTCCGCAGCTCTCCGCACCCTCGCATATGACCTCCAAGACTTCATTAGACAGTAGTTGTTGATTTGTGACTTTGTGGATGCTATAAAATCAATAAACCATGAGAGACAGTGATTTACCCTCTGTTAAGGTGCGCGGTTAGGCCCAATATGAAGTGGATTTACCCTCTTAACCATGGAAAAAGCACTGCAGCAGATGGCTTATTGCTTTTACAGAATCCAGAAAAGCACAAATCAACACCTGATAATCCAGCAATATGACTGACATGGATGTTCATTAAACAAGCACATTAAATTGCAATATGTACAATAATCAAGTCTTTAAGTCATAATGAAATTAAAATAGCTAGACTCCACTGACTTTCTTAAAGCAATAGTTCACCCAAAAATGAACATTTGCTGAAAATGTACTCACCCTCAGGGCATCCAAGATGCAAAGAAATTTATTTGGAGAAATTTAGCTTTACTGTGCATCATTTGCTCACCGATGGATCCTCTGCAGTGAATGGGTGCCATCAGAATGAGTAATGAACAACTGATAAAAACATCACAATAGTCCACAAGTAATCATACAACTTCAGTCCATCAATTAACGTCTTGTGAAGTGAAAAGCTGCTTGTTTGTAATAATGAAATTAATCATGAAGACGCTTTTAACTTCAAACTGTTGCTTCTGGCTAAAATATGAGTCCATAATGTTGTTTTCTTCAGTGAAAAATTCATCTGGTCTGAATCAGGATAGAAATATATACAGATCAAGCACTCTTTACAAGCAAAAACAGTCCTAAACAAATATGTTAATGGATTTTGATGTGAAAGGACAACATTGGATGGATTTTTTCCACTGGAGGAAGCATTATTATTGATTATGGCCTAATACTTTGGCCAAAAGTGACATTTTGAAGTTAAAACATCTTAATGATGGCTTTTTTACAAACACACAGCTTTTTACTTCAGAAGGCATTAACTGATTGACTGCCGTGGCGATTACTTGTGGATTATTGTGATGTTTTTATCAGCTGTTTGGACTCTCATTCTGACGGCACCCATTCACTGCAGAGGATCCATTGATGAGCAACTGATGTAATGCTAAATTTCTCCAAATCTGTTCTGATGAAAAAACAAACTCATCTACATTTTGACCTCAGCAAATTTTCGTTTTTGGGTGAACTATCCCTTTAATAAACATTTTTACTGTGAATGATTAATCAGTGAATGCAATTGCAAAGAAAAAATAGTCACTGTGTTTATACAGTAGTCAATAAACTTTTAATAAAAATATAATAATTTGCTCTGCCTCTGAAATTATTTGACACCACTTCCTTGACATTAACATATAATACAAAGAATCTTTCACATAGATTTACAGGTAGTTCATATCTTGTCTTTAAACTAGGCCACAGAACTGAACAAACCAGACAGCTTCATATTCTGCCTCTGCTGCATATGTGAACCTAATCGAAACCTGTGTGTGTGTGTGTGTGTGTGTGTGTGTGTGTGTGTGTGTGTGCGTGTGTGCATGTGTGTGTGCGTGTGTGTGTGCGTCTGTCTGTGTGTGTGTGTCTGTCTGTGTGTGCAGTGTGTGTTGCCTGAAAGGACACAGCTCATTGGTTGTTTGAGGGTTTTCAGTAAATCTGTCCGCTCTGTGTTCAGCTGTGGCCACGGGCTGCTCTTCTCTGCAGCATCTGTTCCTGTCACATACTGTAATCTTCCATGCAATGCTGACCTTACCCCATCCACACAAACACTGGCCAGAGAGGAGCTGGATGGCCAGCGCATGGACAGTAGAAGCCCAGCATAGTCAGATCCAGAGATCTCCTTCCCCTGAGGTCTCCTGGAAAACATGGCAACAGGAATCTATGTTATTTCAGCTCTTCTGTATCTCATGTTACATACAATACCTTTCAAAAGCCTGGGGTTAGTATGACTTTTTTTTTCCTCAAAGAAATTAATACTTTTATTCAGCAAGGATACATTACATTGATCTAGAGTAACAGTAAGGACACTTACTGTATAATGTTACAAAAGATTTTATTTCAAATAAATGCTGTTCTATTGAACTTCTTATTTATAAAAGAATCCTTTAAAAATGTATCACGGTTTTCAAAAAAAAAAAAAAAAACGACCAATACTTCATTTGAGTATTTGGAACTTAATGAATGTAAAACAAAATATTCAAAACAAATGAGTCTGGCATCAGTGCAAAAACAGTTGCTTCACATTATATTTCACTGGAGATGAAAACAAAACACTCAACAGCTAAATTAGATTATAAAATGAACAGTTCTATAAATGTAAACACTGTATAACAATGAATTAATTCTCTTTTTTGTGATTTACAGGAAAAAATAACAGCATACAGGTTCAGAATGACATAAAGGTGAGTAAATAAATAACAAAATTTTCATTTTTGGGCTGAACTATCCCTTTAATGCTGAAAACATAAAATATTATGTATATTATTGAAGTATTTCAAAGTTGAAAGATTACGTATATTGTTCTAGAGGTTTTCTGCAGGTGCACAGAGTGTATTTAAATGTATAAATCAACCACTGCAAAGTCCTTGAAAAATTAACAGACTACAGTTTTCCCAGGTGCATCACCAAATGATCCCTGAAAATCACAATGTTTGGTCTAGATTTTGAATATAGTGGTACATATTGTATTTCCATGATAAATACAGATGCACACAAGGTATGATAAACATACCCAGCACAAAGTCAGCATGAGGCTTTGTAGAACAAGCACGCAACCTTCAATCCCATCCTCCCTCCAGAAGTTTCAAAATAATCAATCCACATAAAAAATAATAATGAGGTGAACAATTTGTGTGTGATGAACCTCCTGTATATTTTCAGCAGAAAACTGACGAGCAGAAAGTGAACTGTCTGTAGCTCATGTCAGACAGTGTGCTCATCTTTTTCAGAAGAAAGCTATCTGTAATGACTTCTGACATTCCTGCCAAAGCAGCCTTTTTTGTCTACATCTAGCAGTCTGGGATATATGGAAAATTCTGTCTTCATTGTTGTTATTTTGCTTCCTTTTTTCCTTCTTTTATATTTTGCATTCTGTATAGTGTAAATAGTCATCTCCATACAGTATCTTATGATAATAATACTTCTGATTTTCTTTCTTCTGTGGAACACAAAAGAAAAATTTTGACAAATGTCTCAGTATTTTATAAATACATTAAAAGTTACATTACATCCCTAAAAGAAAAAGAGACATACAAGTCAATTATCCCTTTAAAGCAGCTAATCAATTATAACTTACACTCTAATCAGATGCATTTTGGCACAAAAACAAAGATGGTTTCTAAATGAATGAAAGCTAAAAGAACACAGCAAAAGTTCATATGCTGCTCATGTGGATGATACAGGTTCGAGCCCAGCCCCCTGTGACCAGATCGCCGTGTTAAAACTAGCTTCAAAATAGCTTGGTAAATAACTTCAAAATTATTAAACTACATTCAAGCTACTCTTAAAAAAAAAACTGTTCAACTGTTCAACTAAATCACATCACAGCTAATTATACTTACACAAATTAAACAGTTGAATATTTTTTATTTATTTTAAAAATACAATCCCATAAGTAATTAAAAAATATTGCATCTATTACATATTGTGAATGTTGTAGCCTTAATGATGATATAATTTAGAATTTAATTACAAATATACTTTCAAGCACAAAAATGGGTTTTTGAATGAATCTCAATCAGAGCCACAGCATTAAACTTAAAACTACACACACACACACACACACACACACAAAAACTTTTTAAATAAATCACATCACAGCTAATTACACAAATTAACAGTTCAATATTTTTTATTCATTATTTATTTTAAAAATACTTTCCCATAAATAATTAAAATGTAATTACAGATATATTTTCAAACACAAAAAAATGGGTTTTTGAATTAATCTCAGTCAGAGTGCCACGGCATATATTTTTAAATGGAACAGACAATCATTTATATAACTAAGCTAAAAAAAAATAAAAAAAAAAACATAGGAAAGAAAAACATTTAACAAACTATTCATTATAAAAACAAAGTCCTAAAATGCAGTGCATGCTTAAATTGTTGAATCATTGGCTTCTAATCTATTCTTTTACATGATCAACTGTATCTTTAAAGGAAAAACAAATACTGTGCATGTGAACGGCAGTTAACCCAGCTTTCCACGGACATCAAGACGGGTGGTGCAAGCTCCGCCAAGACCAGGCTCTTTCAGCTGCTATTGGGCGTGTGAAAATCGAAATGGCAGGGCTAGTTGGCACTCTAGGGATGCACCAAGGCCGCGTGTTGGGCATGTGAGCGAGAGGAGAAGCTGCAATGCAGACACACTCTGTTTGTTTTTAGGATTAATGTCCTGTCTCGGCAGGACTCGTGTTTGCACAGCCAGAGAATGAGTGAGGGAGTGAGAGAAAGAGAGAGAGAGGGCAGGCGGTACAAAGGAAGCTACAGCCCATGTGCCTTCCATGAAATACTCTCTCGCATGCGTTCAGTTGAGAGGAAAATCCTCCAGAGTATTCCAGGTGTCTGAGGCAGAGGTCTGACACAGGCAAGGATGAAGACAAACTCGAGCTGCATGGCAATGATGCTGATATGAGTATCACACACTGTCTGGAATGGGAATAGAGAGAACGGAGCTGGCTGAGGAGGATGCATATGTGAATATGGGGTTGGCCGGACCGGTTTGCAGGCCTCTGAAGCTCAAATAATGAGGTCATGAGCTCGCCGGCTATTGAAGTTGTGGGTTAGAGCAGCCTTGCTATCTGGACTCTCATTTTAGCACGTATTAGGACAGAAATTACACAATCTGTCTCAGTTACGTCGGTTTGTTCAGTGCTGGTGTAAAGATCTGATGACGTTGATAAATGGGAAAAGCTCTTCCCCAAGAATTATTTCCTTTCTAGGCGTAGCTGGGTTAACAGTGTTCCTGTTTAAAGACCATTTAGGACTGGTTTGGTGTCTAGTTGTTTACCAGTGTGGTCGTTCTGTCTAAGGTGGTAGACAGAATATATATGTGTATATATATATGTGTGTGTATGGTATGTATATATATATATATATATATATATATATATATATATATATATATATATATATATATGTATGTATGTATGTATGTATATATATATTTATTTTTATTTTATTTTTATTTTTTTTTTGGTGCTACATGACTCTGCAAAAAACCTCAATACCCATAATGCACTTTTGATTTTGCCACTGCCCCTTTGTCCATCTGACTGTCCATAAGCAGGAATTCAAAAATGTATAAGTTCGATCTGTACTTGATGTCAAAAGTCCTCCAGATGCAAGATTACATAAAATGCATATTAATATAAGACAAAATACAAATAAGTAGAGATATCTGGGTGCACACAGAAAAATAGTGCACATTTTTATGACAAGTGGTCAAAAAAATTTGCTTTGGCACTATATTCCAAGGCGTATTCAAAGAGATATAATGAAATTTAAGTCATTCAGAAGAGGAATATAGCACACATTTTTATGACTACTTTTATGATATGTTATGGTTCTTTTAGTGATGTTTAACAGGCACAATCCTCCTGTAATTTCATTATATTCAAAAAGCAGTAATAAAAATTTGACTTCATGTCTGCCACATAAGAAAGCAAAAGTCATACAGGTTTTAAACAACATTAGTGTGAGTAAATAATCACATATTTTCAATTTTGGGTGAACTATTCATTTACAGGATAAGTTCACTCATTTTCAAACTATTACTCACCCTAATGTTTCAAATCCATTTGATGACTTCAGTGGAATACAAAAAGTGAAACATTTTAAGACCACTTTTTAAATATATAAATTGAAGGTGGACTGGGCCTGTCAAACAGCACAAAAAGCATAATAAAATATCATAAAAATAATCCATAAGACTCGTAGGCTACTACTCTTTTAAATGACTTGCATTTCAGTTTAAATTTAATCATATATCTTTAGACGACTGAGAATATAGTGCAAAAGAGTTCAACATATGTTGTGTTTTGGACCCAAGATGGGATCCTGGTGTTCTTGTGTCCCCATCAGGCTTCCTAACTAGATTAACCAGCAAGATGTTCTTGTCGTCAACAACCCTCAACAGTAAATTCTGCTGGAATAGCATATCTATGGTGCAGCATAAACCAGCTTGGACCATCATGGAAGCTCATTTTCATATTTTCAGCAGGGTATGTTTTAAGACACACCATGAATAATTTGAAAAGTGAGCAGAGACACGTACCTTCCTCATGGAAATGTTGCATTTGGTTTCTCGCCTTCCAATTCCATCTTCAAAACAATGATGCAGATATTCGTAAAATTAAACCTGAAGGTCCTTACCGCACACTCTCAACTCCCATCTGCATCTGCCGGTGACAATATGTGAGAACTACAAGCAATGAAATGAAATAATAAAGGCATGTTGCCTTCAAGACAGGCTTGTTAAGAGCACATTTCACAAATTTGCACTGGTACTTGCACAATATGTCTGTCGAAACCCTTCCTATATGCTTGCTAACCTATTTTTGATCACATCAAGAGCAACATGCATTATGTGTAACAGTGCCTTGCTTTTACACAGCTGGCATCTTCATTTGCTTTGCCACATCTTAATGTTTGTTTCTAAGCTGCAACGTACAGTCTTCAAATAACATGGGACCAACACAAACAGGAACAAATACCAAGGTCATTTCTTCCACCACTTTAAGTCTGCTGTCTATAACCAGTTAAAGGCACGCAAACTATCACATTAACGAGTTTGTGTGCTCTTTGCATCTTTAAAAAGGTTATGCATTAATAATAAATAAGTTGGACTTCAGACTTTATCGGCACACCTCGTCCTTGACTAGTGCTTTTGATTGTAATCATTCACCTGCCCTTCACTAAAACTTCAGAAAAATCACCCAGGATATAATAGATGCCGTGCTAAAGGGTACTGCTTGCAAACGGATCAAAAGAGGGGAGTAGCAACCATTTTAACCCAGGGGACATGTCACCCTATTCCATTTTGGGATATAATCATTATATTTTAAGAGCTTTGTTTTGCTTGGCCGTGGTTAAAAGAAAAACTAGTTACGTAAAAGTTTCATTTCAAATCGAAGCATTCGTTGCAAAAATCGGTTGAAAAAATGCACAACTTTAAATTATGCCATAAATGTTTCAAAATTGTCTGAAGGTGCTTAAATTACATGATTACATAACATATTACTATATATTTATTTCAGATTTCAAATGTAATTTCATTGTGATTAGAGGATGATTCTGAGTGGATTTTGTTCATCTGCAGACCTCAGAAAACTTCCAAGTGAGATGCAAAATGACTTAAAATGATTAATTTATTCAAATATATATATACCAATGTTGTTTTAGTATCAAAGTGACATTATTATAGTGTATATTACTATTTTGAATTAATTGTTATTTTTATTTTATTATTGTTTAGAATTTTAGTAATTTAGTCCTGTGTTTTTGTAATTTTTATCTATATAATTCTTATTCATTTTAATTCAGTTTTAGTTATCTTAGTACTTCAAACAGCAACTAGCTGAAATTAAATAAACGTTAACTGGAATAAAAAAAAAAGTATGGTTTTAGCTTTAAATTTAGTTAATTATTTATAATCAATATAACTATATATACAGTATATAAATTAAGGTACTGTATAATAATATAATTTATTATATAATAAATTATAATAAATTACCAATTAATTAATAATAGAACTTAAAACTCAGGGGAATGCAAGATGAATTAAAATTATTAAAATTTTTAATATAGAATTTTAATATTTAATATAAATATATATTTAAAAATATAATTTATAATATAATAGATTCTAATAAATTAACAATTAATTACTAATCTAACATTATATATATATATATATATATATATATATATATATATATATATATATATATATATATATATATATATATAAAACATTTAAACTTGCATTCTATTTCTTATTTTAAATTACATATGTACTTTGTGCAAATTATACATGAAATCTTAAGTAAATATAGTAATATGTACACTGTAATTTACAACAAGTACTAACATAAAAATTGAAAAAATGTAAATGCTTTAAAAGTCAAGTTAAAAGTAGTTTAAAATATGACTGCACTGCATCTAGCTCTCTTTGAATACCCACATGCTTTCAACAAATCACTTGAGACTACTGGGCCAGTTATATTCATCAGACAGGTTGATAAGGGTTAAAATGTGTTCCTCCCATTTCAGATCAGTCCTACGTCCCTGAATGAAAACATTGACAGACTGTGAAGGCATAAGAAAGCTGCAAGCTGCTTGTGAGCCATATGGGAATGTATCATGGTGAGTTCACATAATACTCAGTTAGAGCTCAATGTCAGCTTCCATTCATCTTACCTCTCTTCCTCATCATATCAGCTCCTCAGGGACAGAGTTCATGCTTGATTGATACTTCTTTAAAGAAGATGTCTCAAAGCCCAGTCTGAGGGGTTTCAACAAAACCAAATGGACTTGATGTTAGTATTACGTTCACAGTGTTTAACGGATTACAGTGCATAACAACACAATATACAAAAATCCCACTAGTGGCAAGCAAAAATCCAATTTATTTTTAGTGCAGCTGTTGAACATATCGGAAATAACTTCAGAAATGTCAAACATGTCCTGCGAGCTGGTATACACTGCAGTTTTCAGAAAGAGAATGTTATTATTCTATGATTGCAGTCGCTTTTGGGAGCTTTTCTTAGTGTGTCTGATTAAATTTGAGATCTCTTAGGATGTGTGACATGACTGTGCCCTCACTTTTCACCTCGCTCCATCTCCTCTCGCTCTCTCTCTTTCTCACACTTACTCTGTTCCTCGCTGTTTTCGGATAAAGCAGAGGCTGGTGCCGCTCGTGAAATGCTCTACTTCCCTCTGACACTTTTAGAAATGGCAGTAAGAACTCATAAATATTCATGTTCCACCACAGCTTCATTGTGCTGCACATCTACAGGGCTGATAGAGAGAGAGCTTTTCTATTAGCCGCCTTTCTGCTCAGATAATGTTGGGTTCTAAAGAGAGGCATTTTGGAGACTGGCTACATGGGCACCTCCTATCAAGAATGGCAGGAAAGAGAAGGAGAGAGGCCGGGAGGAAAGGACAGAGAAAAAGAGCAAGAGAGGACGTGAGTCGCCAGGGCGATCGAGCGAACTGAAATGAATCGCTTAAGAAAAAGGAACGTTCACTTCTGCAGAGAGTCCAGCAGTTATAATGCTCATGCAGTGCCCTTTGTCAGCAAAACTCTACTGCTTTGATTTAAAACAAGTTTATAATTAAAGGGATAATTTACCTAATAATGAAAATTCTGTCATTTGCTCATTACTGAGCATGTAATCCCAAACCTCTATTAATTACTTTCTTCTACAGAACACAAAAGAAGAAAGTTTGGGTCCAGACAACACTTGAACCCATTTGCTTTCATTGTATAAACAAAAAAGTCTTCAGAAGATCTTTTATGCTTCATAGAAGAAAATAAGTCATACAATTTTGGAAGTAAATTATGACAAAATGTTCTTTTTGGGGTGAACTATTAAGCAATATCATACTAACTCTTCTCAACAAGCTGCATGGTTTGTGCTTGATTTAATTCAATTCAATCAATTCTTGTTCAAATTTGTAAATCTCTTATTCTCTAAACATGAGTAATAGTAATAGTTATGCCTGGCTTTGGAAACACCACCACATACTGCACAAAAATTACTTATTACATTCTAAGTATAATATAAAAGTCATCTTCCATTCCAGTTTACATTAACAAAACAACAGGACAATGGGAATAATCTGAAGTCATCTTTCTAAATCCGCCTCACCCGTGTTCAGTGATTCAGAATGTTCACTAAATTGGCGATATCTTGTTCGGGGAGCAAATTTCCTCTTATTTACTGAACCACATCTATTATGAAAAAATCTGCTTGTTTTCAACCACCAGGACATGAATAAAATACATTGTTCCCTCATTAATGTTTCATGAATCACAAAATACTAGTGTGTATAAATGTGATGGAATAAAATGACAAATGTGCAGGAGCACAGGAAGCACAATTCAGAAGGTAAGATAAGGGAAATTACTTCATAATTCTAAATACTGCAGTCTGACTCAGTGTTCGGTAGAATCAGAATCGTACAAACAAAACACCACAATATATGAAAACACAACCCAAAAAATACTGAATGATCTGAGGTTTTGAAAGCTGGGTAGATGAACTGGGTTTTGCATTATGGAAAACTGAATAGAAAATGCATTTTAAATTCCAATTCAATTAATGGAACTGAATTTAATTTTAGTTAAGGTAGCAAACAGGATTTGGAATTTCAATTTGAATGTAAGTGATGTAAAGAAATTAGAATTAAAATGAATAGATATGAACTAAATTTTAAATAGAAAAACAAAGAACCAACAATAGTTAGAACGACAGACAGATAGAACAATAGAACGATAGAACAATAGATAGATAGATAGATAGATAGATAGATAGATAGATAGATAGATAGATAGATAGATAGAATCATTCCGATTCAAATTCAATTCAAATTCCAACTCATGAACTGAAAGGGAATCTTCTAAAATATTCTAGAATGTTTCATTTTTGGCATAACCCAGTATTTGGTGCAACTGTCACTTGGTAGAAGCAAGCCAAATTCATCAGATTTTAAGATTTTAACAAGTAAATATATATTATAAAGCATTATCAATAAAATGTATGAATGAGAGAGTGGTGCAGGTCTGTGGTCAGCTGTAGTTGTGAGTCTTTGCTCTGCTGAAAGAGGAATCTCATTCGTCCCTGTCTGCAGTCTGTCCAGCGGTTCTGGTTCAGTACTGATTTTTTATCGATCTTCTGCCTCTCTCAGAGCTCACAAGACACTACAATAAGTCTCGCTGGACCCCCCTCAACTATCCGTCTGTTTTTAGGGCCCTGCTTTTCGCCCAGGGGACTGAATGAGTGTTAAATAATTCCTGAGCGCTCATTGATATGGGATCTGTCAATTGTAGATCTCTCCTCTCCCCTTCATTTGGGACATTGATTTAATCCAGGTGAAAATCTGTCTCACTAAATAATTTGTATTGCTCCTCTGTCTTTGGGACATTCTCATTTTCTTTTCATCAGATCCATCAGAGACCCGCCAAAGCTCAAAGGCCATAACTGTAGGTTACTTGGTGTTAAAATGTTACCAGAGATTTCAATGTAATAAGCATCTCTATTATGCAAAACCAGAATCTAGGCATGGCTGGGAGTAATACAAAAAATATGTAGCATGCTATTTGTTGAAATGCTATGCTTTTTGCAGTATTTGCAGAAAGACAAATATTCAACAGGATTGTACAAAGCTGAATGTCTCACAAAGGTATGTCAGCCCTGAGTCTACAACCACCCGCATAATGAGATCCTGCAGACATCACAGCGATTATTCCAGAATAACATTTGTTTAAAAGAAGTGTTTTCACACCAAAATGACAATTCTCTCTTTATTTACTCACCCTCATTTCGTTCCAAACCCATATGCTGGGTTTTTTTGTTTTGTTTTTTTTACACAAAAGGAAAAACTTTCAGTATTGTTACACAGCTCTTACCGTACAACAACTATTAAATAGTTCAAGTAAAAATTGAAAATTTGCTGAAAATGGACTCACCCTCAGGCCATCCAAGATGTAGATGAGCTTTTTTCATTGGAACAGATTTGGAGAAATTTAGAATTACAGTACATCACTTGTTAACCAATGGATCCTCTGCAGTGAATGGGTGCCGTCAGAATGAGAGCCCAAACAGCTGATAAAAACATCACAATAATCCACAAGTAATCTGCACAACTCCAGTTCATCAGTTAATGTCTTGAGAAGTGAAAAGCTGTGTTTTTAAGACACAAATCTATAATAGGCTTTAACTTTTGCTGTTGCTTCTGGACAAAATATGTTATAAAAACAAGTCCTGAACAACACTTCCATCCCCTGTTGTCCTCTCACATCAAAATCCACCAACATATTTGTTTAGAACTGTTTTGGACTGTTTTCGCTTGTAAAAAAGTGCTTGATCTGTGCATATTTCTCTCTTGATTCAGATGAGATGACTTTTTCACCGGAGAAAGCAATATTATAGATAGACGACTCATATTTTAGCCGGAAGACATTCACAAGACATTATTTATTGGACTGCAGTTTTGTGGATTACTTGTGGCTTATTGTGATGTTTTTATCAGCTGTTTGGACTCTCATTCTGACGGCACCCATTCACTGCAGAGGATCCACTGGTGAGCAAGTGATGTAATGATATATAGACAATTTTCTCTTTTGGGTGAACTGTTCCTTTAAACCCTAAAAAAGGACAAAAGAGCACTATAAAATGATCTTATAAAGAGCCCAAACAAAACCTCTGAATTTAATCAGTTAATTTAATGCCAAATAAGGGGGTGGTACAGAGATAAAGTGAGCAATTTTCATATGATTTAAACATGGCAGCTCCCATAGAGACTTAATGCAGTCTTTATCATACATTATTTTAAATATAATAACATCTTCAATACTATTATTAATTTCTTTATGTGTAAAATTACTGGGTGCACATTTAATACTTGGATTTCCATGCTTTTCTAGGACTTTGATACAGTTTACATCATTTCCATGCCACTGTTAACCTCGCGAATAGAAGTGAAGGTAATATAAAACGTTTAAATGATACACTCTGCAATTAAATCAAAAACAGCTCACAGTGAATCCATTATTAGGCCTTCAAGTGGTGCGGATAATGATACCTCAGCCTGGCTAACTCATTACTAACCATTTGAAGGCAATAACACAGATCCAGAAAAAATACATTACAGTCTGGCTGTATTGATCAAACACAGCAGACATTAAGGCAGTTTAAGTACAATATACAAAGATTGTTTGTTGTAAAAACTGTGGTATATATATATATATATATATATATATATATATATATATATATATATATATATATATATACACACACATATCCTTGAATTATGAATTAAAAAATAAATGAAAATATTTTGAAAATATTTATAATATATAATAGTTAATTATGTATTTGTATATAATATAATATAATATAATATAATATAATATAATATAATATAATATAATATAATATAATAGTTAATTACGTATTTGTGTTCCAAGGAAAAAAATAATAGCAAACAGTTTTGAAACAACATGAGGTTGAGTAAATAATAAGTAAATAACCTTAAACTCAACTTTGCATCTTTTCTTATCTTATTTCTCTTCTTTAAAGTTTTGTATAGCTGACTACACATGACATATGCTGTCTCACTCTACAAAGAGCCCCTCAATGGACCCAGAAAACACACATCTGATGGAGCGAAACACCTCAATCTCAGAGGAGCTCAGGGCAATGGACTGTAGGAAAATGATCATGATACATGTTCCTGTAGAGTATTGCCTGAGATGCAGCACATTAGATGAACAGTAAGAGAGATAGTATGGAGACATCACAATATTGATGACTGACATTTACAGCAGCTCATGGGGCTTTAGACATCAAATTAGTTTCAATAGAGGTGGAAAAAAAGAGAAATTTAACTGTGTGTTAGATTATTCAGGCCTGTTTCATTTTAGGATTCGGTTGGTTACGTTGGGCAAACTACATTTATCTGTGGTTTTATTGGATGCGTTGTGAATTATAATAGGCATTGTATTTGTTTGGTTTAATTCTGTTATTATTCACTCACCCACATTGTTCCTAACCTATACGCTGAATCTTCATGCAGTTCTTTTCAACTCGTACAATGACTTAAACATAAAACTATCATATTGCAATTGCTTCAAAATGTCTCCTTTTTGCGTTACACAGAAGAAAACAACAATTTTAAGATGAACAATTCCTATAAACGACACTGAATTATCTGGAAGGCAGACTGTGTTTGGTTCAATCGATGGATGTTATTTTGAAAATCACGCAATTGGCACTGTTATCAAACTAGCCGAGAGATAAACAAATTAATCGGTTACATTTGCACACCTTTACTCTGAAATAATGCTGCATGGCTCCATCCGCCCCTCTGTTCCCATCGTGCACAGTTTTTCTTTTTGAGATGCACCGCAGACCTGCTGTTCTGAGAAATATGCCAACGTAAAAATGATCAAGCGCAGCTAAGAGCTCCCTTCTACCTCCTCAGTATCCAGTGCATTCATTATCACTGACCTTGACCTTTCAGTGCTGTGTTCTCACTGCCAGAATTCACTTTAGGTGTATGTTAACCACACGGTAATCGAGAGCAATAAAGACTTGGGGTCATGCTGAGTTTGCATGAGGTTCTTCAACCTCTACGAGTTTTATACATCACTCTCTAACGGTTTGCCTCCTCATGTTAGCGCTTCTGCACAGCAGGAACTCCTAAAGCTGCTACTATGGAATATATTCTAAAAGCTGTCACAGAAGGACTGTGATAAATGATTGCGCTGCACTAATAAACTGAGTCTGTCTTTTATAGAACGTCTCCACCTGTTCCGACGCTCCACACCTCCTCTCTTTTTCACCTACAGGATTACGCAACAGACCTAAACCGGTGACATCCCCATCCATTAATTTTATGGTATGTGTTTTTTTAAATAGTTTTTCAATCTGAGTTCACTGTACTCTATGGCTTGTGCCCTGAAGGTACCGAAAAATGTGTTGTAGTACACCTGATTATAATAGTACAAGTAGTTTAATAACAAACACATTAAACGTTTCTTTTTGGCTAGTAAGTCTGCTTAGGCTGTGTGATCGGCACAAATGCTGTACAAGAAGACAAACTGCATAAAATTATACAATAGCGTGAAATTATATATTGTTAGTGTGGCAACTACTGAAGACTTTCCACAGAATGCAAGAGAAAAATAAGCTAATTTCCTATACTAATGACTGAAGTATTATATTTATATATAGTTTATTATTCCTTTAATTACTTAACTGTCTGCCTCGCAGTCATTCTATTTTTAACACAATTAACACATGCAGATTAGTGAAGATATTCAAAAACATGAATAATTTGTTAGGACTAAGACTTGATATTTATAAAAATAAAAAAATTAAAAAAATAAAAAACACCCAATAGGTCTGATAGCCAGTAATAGGGTGCACTGAAGCTAAGGTAAAAAAATAAATAAATAAATAAATAAAGCTAATGTAAAGGGCATTTTAGGCTAGAAAAAAATACAAATACAAATAAAATAAAAGAAAAGAAAAGAAATAATAAACATCTGTTTGTCATTGCTGTTCTGAACATTGCTGTCCTATGTCTTCAAAGAATGACAAATGTTTTATCATAAAATAAAATAAAATAAAATAAAACAGAAAAAATAAAAATAAAAAAAACTCAATATGTCTAATACCCAGTAATATGGTGCACTGAAGCTAAGGTAAATAAATAAATAAAGCTAAGGTAAAGGCATCCATTTTAGGCTCAAAAAATACAATAAAATAAAATAAATAAAATAAAATAAAATAATCATCCATTTGTCATTGCTGTTCTGAACATTGCTGTCCTATGTATTCAAAGAACGAAAAATATTTTATCATCAAATCAAATCAAATCAAATCAAATCAAATTTCTTTCTATGGGGTATATATAAAACAATGGCAATAAAGGCAGCGAGACACTTTATGGTGATAGAAACACATTATTACACCTGTCTGCAGCTTTGCAAATTGAGATATGTATCTCTCTGTCCCCTCTTTTTTAAATAAGGAGGAGGACAGTCATATGCATATTTGCTCTTTAAAAAAAACTGAACAACAAAATATTAATGTGCTTTTAAGAAAAAAAAAACTGCTGTTTTAATGAGGAGGCTCAGCATAATTGCACATCACATCCCTCCAAACTAACATGCTCATAAAACTCCTTATAATGCAATTAGCAGGTTAAAAGCATCTGCGAGGACTGCCATAATACTTACAGATGCAGACATATCCTGAACGTGAATAGAAACAGCTATTCAACAGACATCCGAATATGCGTACCCTGGGAATATGAATAAACATGTCATGTTTGAAAAAGATGTCCTTGAAATGACTGTATCCTCGTGACAAAAAATGTTTGTCAGCAAACTGATTGTATTTATCGCAGACAACAAGTCAATTGTTTTGTCGGCATGAATGAACTTCCCTTCAAATACGCACATCGAATGACAGACGCACAACCCCACTTTCAAATTCAATAATTCCTGTTTAATTCTGCGATATGCAAGTGCCATTAAGATTAAGTCGCTATTGAAAATCCTTTTAATTTAGCCCTACTTGACAATCAGGAGGTGACAAGAAACTGCAAGTTCTGTCATGCCTCCATCTACATGTAATGAAAATTTTAATTCGCAAAACTACTTCCCTTCATGCACCGTTAAGTTCTTTATCTATGAGCCTAATCTCTTTGCAAGAATCACTGATGTCGCTGAAAACTGACATTTCCTGAATCACAAAGAGCACGGAAAATCGAGTTAATATCCCCGGAGCGTTAACAAGAATACTAAAGAAATGAACTGAGAAAAAAATAAAAAACCTAAACAGTTTGAGTTCATTAGAGGGAACATTAGGTTATGAAGTGTATTTCTAGCGTATAACTGAAACGATCAGTGTGTCTGCGTGAGATTGTCTGCGTGTGAGCTTCTCGGGTTTTTTTGCATATTGATGAGCTCATTTTCATCAACCAGTGATTCATTTATCAAACAATCTATTATGTTCTATTAGTGAATACCTTGGGAAATTAGTCATTAATTTGGAGTCAATTTAGATTTGAATTCAACTTGCATGTCAAACGGCGGTATTCTTCTGTCCTGATTCCACTGAAGCAAACGTAAAATCGAACTGGAAGGCAATCTGTCTGTTATGCTGCTGGCGTTTCCCGTGTCACACCAGGAAATGATGTGTATTCACAGCGCGTGATGTTCCTCAGCCCAGAATTCCCATTAAAGCTTCATCTTTATTTTACATGTTATGTCTCAGGTGTCCGTGAAGGTATCAATCAGAAGCTCCTGCAGTCAGGATGAAGTGTTATGGGTGGTAATTGGTGTACTGACCCTGGGATTCACAGCAGGAGGTCACTCACAGCATATGCTCTGCCTATCTCTGTGTTCCTGTAAAACAGTACTGCATTAAGGTGAAGGGTTTTTTTTGTTTGTTTTTTTATGTTAAAATACTTCTACTATCCCAGAGTTTAAGGTAAGATGATAACATTACAAATTAGAAGAGTAGTTCACCCCAAAATGAAAACTTGCTGAAAATTTACTCAAACTCATCTACATCTTGGGTTAAGAGTCCTATCATTCTTCATTAGAACAGATTTGGAGGAATTTAGCATTACATTAATTGCTCACCAGTGGATCCCCTTCAGTTAATGGGTGCCGTCAGAATGAGAGTCCAAAAACCTCTTTTTAATGTAACGCACAGGGTCAATGCAATCCACTTTCTCTTTTGATCTCAAAAGGAAACAGTTTTCTTCACAGAAAATTAATCTTGTTTCAAAATAACCAAGCGTACTATGTAAACAAACTTATGCATTTTGAAAAACTAAATTATCCCTCATTCAGCTTTGGATTTGATATCCAATGAAACTCCCTGTCGCGATACACAGGAGTACGGCGGGAGTGCAGCAATTTATAATGTGTGGAACTAATATCAGAGAAAAAAGAATGAAATGAATTCCTAAAATGACAAATACTTTCCTGATGATGAGGAACAAATCTTGTTAATGAGATGTGCCAGTTCAGGAAGAAAAAAAGAAAAACATCACATTAAGCTGCTAAGCTTGAAAATTCAACTAAGATAACACAAGCCCCCCAGACCCCCGGTCGCATGTCTGTTTACTAGTTTTCATTTATATTCCATGGCCGTTATATTACTGCTAATTACAGGCATCAAACGTGCTTCCTAATAGCAGCGAATGAGATGCAATGAAAGAGTTTTTAATTATTCATATTTTAGAGTGGGGTATGGTTTGACTCTTGATCTTAAACTTGTAAAGTAGTTCAAACCAATTAATCTTTAAAAAATAAAAAATATTTAACCAACACAGAAAACATGGATCATAAGGAAGCAATATTTCTCTGTTTTAATTAAAATGTATTCACACACTTATGACCGCAGTAAATTAAGCCTCATGCAATAGCAGGGTTCCTTTAATATCAATTTGAAATTAAAATGATGTTTTTACCTCAATTTTTGGAGGAAGCTATCTGCATTCACTCAATGTCAGTTTCTGAGGCTGGATCCCCTGGAAGTACACAACCATATATGTCCATTTAATACAACCACAATATGTACTGTATGTACAAGAATAAATCACAAAATTAACAAAAAATAGATAGGAATCGCATTACATAAAACAGCATGACAGAAGTTTTGTCTCAGGTACCTTTGAGAAAAGTAAATTCACTAGCCAACTCCAGATGGGTTTATTATGAGCTGCAACAGATACAATTCTACAGACGCACAATAAAAGCATTACACCAGTACAGCTCCAATAACTCAATTGATTCTACAAACACTGATTCTCCACCATGACTGGCTATAACACAAATCAATGCTCTGCTTTATCATTCTCCACAAGAGACGAAAAATGTCATTACAAACTCACAATACACAACATAAATATGACATTATATTGAGATTGTGTGAGGTAACTAATAACAGGGCTGTTTCATACCACACAGAGCTCATTAAAGGAATGGGGTTCAATAGCAGTTAAGCTCTATCGACCGAATTTGTGGCATAATGTCCATTAGTACAGAACGTAATTTCGACTCATCCCTCAGTTTTAAAAAATACATGAGACAAGAGAATAAACATTAACACACACACTCACAGTTACAAATGTACAGCCACAAGACTGTAAAACAGTAAACATATTAGAATGATACTAGTGTATAGTTTGAGACTACTTTCCCACTTCAACACTCTCAGAAAAAAGTACAAAGCTGATACTAGGATGGTCTCCTAAGGTACAAAAGCTAAAAGGTACGTCTTTGTACTTTATTTACCCCTAAATGATACTCAAAGGTACATATTAGTGCTTTAAAAGTACATATTAGCATCTAAAGACTTCATATCAGTATCTTTTGAAAGGGTTCTGTTCTGCTCCAGTGACAGTTTTGTACCTTTTTTCTGAAAGTGTAGACGAGTAAGTGCTGGGGTGAGGGGAATCGGTATTTCAAAGTGTTGCAATATTTTTCATCACAAAACTGTATCCATATACTGGCGCCAAGAACCAACATTTTCAGTTACATTTTTCACATTAATATTTTTGTGGAAAAAGTCTGATTCACTCAGAGAAAATACGTGAGCTGATGAAAACTACTGTTTAAATTAGCTCAATGCATTTTTTTTTAACTTAACTGGCATTGTTTTTATGTTTATAGTGTTATTTATTAGTTATTGTGCCATCCTTTTCATGTCACTGCAGAACAAATGATTGCTCTTTGCTGACAAAATAAGTTGAAATTTGACCTATATCAGATTGAGTTAAAAATGTAATTGCATAATTCACAGGACTCCAGTACCAGTAAATGAGAAACAATGATGGAAAACATTTCTATATATATATATATATATATATATATATATATATATATATATTTCTATATATATATATTTCTATATATATATATATATATATATATATATATATATATATATATATATATATATATATATATATATATATATATATATATATATAATACAATATTAAACAAAATATTTATATTATATTTATTATATTATATTAATAACAATTCTGGGGGGAAAAGTTATAACCGGCAGTTGTAAGAAAAAAAAAATCAGAATTGTGAAATGAAAAATCAAAATTACCTTTATTTTTTTATTGAATGATTCCTGAAGGATCATGTGACACTGAAGAAGACTGGAGTAATGATGCTGAAAAGTCAGCTTTGCATTACAGGAACAAATCACATTAAAATAGAAAACAGTTATTTAAAATTGCAATAATATTTCTTTCTTTCTTTTTTAACTGTATGTCCGATCAAATAAATGCAGCCTTGGTGAACATTTGAAACTTCTTTTCAAAACATAAAACATAAAAAAAATAAAATAAAAAATTAGACCCAAACTTTATATATTGAAATGTTTTACAAATATGTATATGTATGTAAAACCTTTCAATATATATATATATATATATATATATATATATATATATATATATATATATAATTATACAACACTAAGCAAAATATGTAAATTATGACCCAGATATCAGGTCATCCAAAAAAAAAAAAAAAAAGAAAAAAAAAAGGTTAGAATTGTGAGATATAAACTAAGAATTCTGATAATAAAAGACTGAATTGAGAGATAGCTTGCAATTGTGAGAAAAAAGTCGCCTTTATTTTTTTAATTCCTTGGTGGAATAAAAAAAGAAATGAAAAAAAAAGGAAATAGCAAGATGTAAACAGAGTTCTGAGAAGGAAAAAAAAAAGTCAATATTGCAAGATGAAAACTTGGATTTGCGAGAAAGTCAAAACTGAGAGACAAAAAGTTGCAATTGCCTTTTTATTTTTTCATCCCATGGTGGAAACATGTTCTGAATAGAAATTTAATTTAAAGCATCTTTGCTGAATAAAAAAGAAACTTCTAAAGGTATATAAAAAGGTATATATATATATATATATATATATATATATATATATACACATATAAAGACTTGAAAAGTAGCAGTGGTAATCAATATTTTGCCACAAGTAGTCAAAGCTCAGATTCTTTCAAGTATCTGCAGTTGCTTCAGTCAACAGCTGTCTACACCGCAAATAAGCAATGTCGGAAACTACACTGCAAGCTTTTTATCGTGCCACATCGTGTCGCTCACTCTCAGTGTACATGTACAACAACAAACATGCCACATATGGAAACACATCAGTCACGTGCAAAATGTCAATGCTGTGTTTTTCCTACAGGCTTCTTCCCTGGAGAACCGATGGGCTTGAGAAAATGGATGGCGTTATAAAGCAGTGAACGAATAGGATGGAGAGAGTGTGTGAAAAGGTGTTTTGACCCTGGGGTGCTGCTTTTCAGCCCTGATGAGTATAAAGAGACCCCCAGTCCTGGTGGTCACTGGCTTATTAGCTCTGCCTCTCACAGCCACTCGCTGATGGGGTGATTATGGGCCATAACGGCAGCTGTGTGTGGGGGCCCTCATTAGAGAAACTAATGGACCTCTGTTTGTGTGCGCGAGAGAGAAAGAGAGGGAAGGGGAACGACAGAAATGAAGCGATCCGTTGAAATGACAGCCCACACACGAGTCTGTATGTGTATGTGTGTGTTTATGAGCAAGACAAAAAGCGGGAAACAGAGATAGAGCGACTGAGGTGATGACCGGAGGTGAGTGAGATGATTAAGAGTGTAAATGATGAAGAAGGGAACCATAATTACCGTTTCCTGCAAATGTAAATGCAGCTCTTTTGCTCTTAATTATGCATCTGGCATGATGTTGGGAGTTCAAAGGTATGGCTGGGTAAGACCAGCTCCTCTGTTAGCGAGCAGCTGTAGAATTACCATACATTAACCGGCCTATAGTTCCCACCGCACACAGTTTTAATGAGCTCAACACACTGTAATCTCGCTCACTGGAGCAGCTTTCTCAGCACGCATAGGACTGTGTAAAGCTCACTTCTTTAAATCGATGGCATATCAGGATCTGCTATGGGGATTTTAATAATGTAATAGTTAGGCTCTTATTGCAGTGGGTTTTCAATAACCCATATAGATACGAGAGCATTTTTTTTTTTAAGAAATTAATACCTTTATTCAGCAAGGATGCATTAAATTGATCAACAGTGAGAGTAAAGATACTGATAATGTTACAAATATGTATATTTTAAATAAAAGTTGTTCTTTACCTTTTAAACATTACAGATTCCTGAAAAAAGTATCATGGTTTCCACAAAAATATTAATCAGCCCAGCTGTTTTCAACATTGCTAATAAAAAGAATAAGAAATGTAATATATATTATTTTTTTACTGTATTTTTGATCACATAATTGCAGCCTTGGCAAGCATGTGAGACTACTACTACTTCAACTTTAAAAACATTTTTTTTTTAAACTATCTATCTATCTTTTGTATGGAGCAATTAATATAAGCTCTTCAAATAAATAAAAATAAATCAATAAATAACAGGCTTTTTATTTAGACCCACTGGAATGCCTTGCCCCATAGACGTCCACTGTAAATGCATTCGTGTAAAAACAATTATTAATACTATTAATTTTTTAAGAACCAAGGGTCTGGGGTAATCAGCATTAATACACACATGCTGTCAATAGCACTTAAGAACCTGGACAGAGCTTACTTCCTTTTTTCCCCCTCAGTTGTAGAGAAAGTCATTGTACTGTATACAGCAGTATTGAATTCTCCTGAGAAACAACACATAAAAACATGGTTTTAAATGCATGAACTTTAAAATAGCCTGCTGTTGGTGAGTCAGAACAGAATGAGACAAGGTTATTGTAACATACTTCAGAGTAAGACATTATAGGTTGTTAGGTGACAAAAAAACGCATTAATAGGATTGTAGTGCACTTACCATCTCATGTTTTCATACTGCTGATGCATTTGGCCTTTCAATCATATACCACCCGAAAGCACATCCACTTATGCAATGTAATATAATAAAAAAAACAATGTTTTTTTCATCAACCACTTTCAATTATTATCAAAGTGTAAAAACATCATCAATCATAGCACAGCCCTTCATAAAAAGAAGTTTAAGCTTTAATGCCCTTATCAATACAACAACAAAAAATATTCAAATGTCAGAAGTTTTACATCACTTGCTCACCAATGATGGATTTGTTTCTTAGAAACACACAACGTTTCACTTCACAAGACGTTAATTGTTGGACTGGAGTTGTGTGGATTACTTGTGGATTATTGTGATGTTTTTATCAGCTGTTTGGACTCTCATTCTGACGGCACCCATTCACTGCAGAGGATCCATTGGGGAGCAAGTAGCATAATTGTAATTTCTCCAAATATGTTCTGATGAAGAAACAAACTCATCTACATGTTGGATGTAACAAATTTTCTTTTTTGGGTGAACTATTCCTTTAAGCAATAATATACACTTCTTCAATGGTTGTCAAAAGCAAAAATGCTAGAAAAAGCACATATTTTGTCAGAAAGTGTGACATGCTACAGCAAAACACGCACTATTTTTGGAATCAGCACCCCAAAATTAGTAAGAAACAAGAATTCATTCACTCAGCAAATATGAGGATATCATCACACTGTTATGGACTGATCATAACAATCTGCTTGAAGTCTTAAACTCTCATCTGACATCTACTCCAACAAAAGCAGATCCTAACAGCTTGATTCTCTTATAAACAACTCAACAAGAGTTGGGCTGAATCAGAGATGCTGTTTAACAATGTTTTCCCTTCTTCTGCTCGGATGAATTGACTCCAGCTCTTTATTTACCAGACAGCGCAATCACAGTTATTCTTCTATTCTGCTGAGCAGGCTGACAGTCAGGCAGTGTCAAGTGGCTCGCTCCCCTCGGCTCGAGACCTTGAGAATGTCTGTCATGTGTCCTCTCTCTCTCTCTCAGATCTTGTTTTTTTTTTCTTCTTCTTCTTTCTCTCGCGCCTCCGCCTGCCCTCTCTCCACCCTCCTTTACGCCGAGATAGATTGCTCCTTGTCGCTGCAGACAATCTGCGGTGCTCGGAGGGGGAATGGATAACTGGGAGATTATCCATTGTGATGAGAAACATTATTTTATTCTTCGGGATAAGTGCAAGCAAAGTCATCTCTGATTCCCAGCAACAATCAGTCTGCCAACACTTATTGCTGGGCGGTTCATAACAGGCTTCTGCATTCATTATCCACAGCAAACAGTGAGCGAGCAAGCCGATGTGACCCGCATACGAAAAACCCCTCAACTGCTTATGTACACAACCTAAGGCCTGCTATCCTGGACCGACGTTTAAATAAATAATTTTAAAAAGTAAGTAAAATAATTATAGAAATTGAAATGACAAAAGTGTGATGGTGTAGATGACACAATCCTCGTATTATAAGGTGTGACGGTTTTGCTCTGACCAAATTTACACATGTGAATGTGTGATTTTTGGCACATGGTTTTGCATAAACACCTTTTTTACCTGCAATATAGATGCAAATTCATTTTCAACTTTTTGGAAGTTGCATTTAAAATGTATTTGCCCCTCAGTTTCAGCGTGAAAATCAGTGCTGAAATAATGTCATGCTCCATATTTTAAATTCTCTGTTATTTCAGAGCAGGAAAGAGATGACTGATCAATGTCTTTGGGCCACGGGCGACTCGGTGAAGTCATGCTAATGACCACCGACCGCAGTTTAATATTAAACAGTTTAGGATCAAACCCACTGCATCACATTTGACTATTGTTGCAGCTGATTACATCACAGCCAGCCTTCACTTGTTTTCTACAAGTATCCATCTCAACTTCTTCTCAACTTCACTACAATCTGATTTCACTCAAAATACCCGAGAGCTTCAAGCGACGCATGTCTGTCTTGCAAATAGAAGCTATCTAGAGGATGAACTGACCCTTGGCAAAGACCCGCCCCTCTTAGCTACTGTTGCTACGTTCAAGTCATGGCACTCTCACACAACACGTCATGTTCTCACATAGTGAAAAAATGACAAGATAGAGCAGATTACTTTGGTATTAAACAAAGTCCCAGCTTTCAAATTTTGTCTTTTTGTGAGAAATTCAAACAATAAATACCATTTGTGGCTCTTTAATGTGTCGTGACATATAGCGCCTCAGTTCAAGCAGCACGTGAACCAATCCTCTCTTCCTCTTTACTAGTTATAGTGCGAAATACAGTAAACATGAATATCGGAAGGGATCTTGTTTCAACCGCGGAACGACGTCAATACACCGTTTTTGAAGTTCAAGTGCACCGACAATAATCTACTCCCCGGTCTGGTTTGTTTGTCGGACAAAAATGGCAGATTCGGCGTAATGATTGGTCAGATTGTCTGTCAATCAAACTCTCTGCGACGGGTCAATCCAGCTAACAGGACATTTTCTCAGAACTTTGGCTAATGTTGCAAGGTTCTCTCAAAGTTATGAACAAACGTTCTTCCAATAACGTTAATTGAACATTAATTTAAAGTTATCTGGTCTTTTATAATGTCAAAACATTAACATTTTTACATCATTCATGGAACTTCTTCTGAAACATTTTAGTTGGATGTTCATTTTTTAAAACGTTACTAGTTGCTTCAAAATGTTTACAGAACATTCAAAAGTAACATTTCCATAATGTTTGACAAATGATCGAAATACATGTTCCTTAACATTTGCATAACAAAGAAGACTCCGCAATAATGTTTTTATTAAGGGAAAAAAAAGGAAAAAAACGAGGAAGCCAAAATTAAACATGCTAGTGATTCTGACTGCATTTATGCCATATAATGCATCACTCAATTACAAAATCTGCCTATTGAAAAAACAAATAATATTGACATTTTCCGACAAGTCACCCAAGCAAACTTTCCCTTACAGTTGGTTCAACCTATAATTTGACCTCCTATGCTCAAGAAAAATTTGTTTTTGTCAAATTTTTGAATGAAATACCAGAATTAATTCATTATCATAACAAAATTATGGTTTACGTCATAATATCAGTTAATTTTGGGACATAATGGCACTAAATGATTCACTAACAATTACGAGTGAGTTCAAAGCTGTTTCATTAATTATTTCAAGTGACTCATTAAAAAGAACCAGTTCATAGGAGTCATTTGTTCACAAATGAACTCTAACAAGATCTGACAAATATGGACAAAGAGTTTTCAGTCGGGTTCTGAAATAATGATAAATCCCACCTTTGTTAGAGAAAAACAACAGGTTCAAGTATCACACATTCTAAATTGAAGTCTCATTCAGGATTATTTGATCTCCTGATTTATTTGGTTCTTTCTGGATTCTTTGAATCTTTGATTATTTATGACATTCGCAATTGTTTTATGAATTATTTATGCCACATTTCCACTGCATTTCCTAGTCTGTACAATGTTCGGCCTCTGATCCCTAAGATCCGTCTCTCCCTAAATCTCCACCCTCCTGTTTATGTTTCAATGCCTCAGTGTCTCTCATTCTCTTCTCTCTGGTCAAGAGCGCGGCACAGCAGCAGATGTACCTGCTGGTGTCACGTTTGGCTGTGGTGTGAAACCAGTGCTCCAGTCTCATGCTACCTAATTAACCCAGACTAAACGCAAAGGTTTGAGAGGCGCAGAGGAGCGGGACTGGATGTGCTGCCGACTCACCGTGACCCATTTATCGCTGCTGTTTCAGAGCTCTATTAATAGCATACGATGCAGAAGAGGAGAACTACAACACCCCCAAAAAAGGTGGTTTTTAATGTACCTCTAAAAGCTGAGGTGGTGCTTCATGGCAAATCATTCCTTTACCAGTGTGGGCATCTCATTGTGTTTACATCTGAAGACGAGAGATAGAGTGGAATAATAAGAGACTTATAAATAATGTTGTTTCATCCATAGAAGAGCACATGCTGGGCTTTGTCAGTAAGAAATTCCTTTTGTTGAAAGTGAAAGGGAATTTTGTTGAAAGTTAAAAAAAAAAAAAAAAAAACAGTGCTCAAGTTGACTTTAGCAGCTGCGCCCCTGGTTTGAAGTGGAGCCAAGTTCATATTTTAATTAATCCGAAGGTTTAAAAGACCAAATAAATTTGCTTTTATTCCTTCACACTGGGCTTGCAGTGACAAACTACTTGTCATTTGTTGACTGCAGGTCTACTATAAAAATCCACATTGCATGTAATCACATAATATGCACTGGTAACAGTAAGGTTAATGTTTATTTCTACGTACTGTATAAAAAAAATAGCTTGTATAAATTAATATTAGTTACTGCATTATGAAACAAAAGCATGAATTAATGAGCAATATTATATTTAAGAATTAACATAAACCTAGATTAATGAATGCTGTAAAAACTGTTCATTGTTAGGTCATGGTACCTAATACATGAATACATTTTAATGCATTAAACATTATTGTAAAGTGCTACTCATGCACAAATCTTAACAATTCTGTTCTTAAAATGAAATTTACTTGCATTTTCACAGCATTTTTGGTTGTCAGGACTAAATTCCTATGGGTGTCTCCCTCTCCCCAAGGGCCAATTAGCAGGACAGACCTTAGCGGACCCTCATCATCACAAAAACAGATACACTGTTCCTGGTTGTCTCCCAGATGACATCCCCCTGATGCACTGCAGCAACAGATCCAGGAGATATAGACAATAGTTTTTATTTTCGTTCAGCACATTTGGACCTAACATCTCCCTTGCATCATTAAATAATAAACAACATACTATGTAATGATTATAATGGCACAATTTACAACTTAACCCAACGTAAACATGGAATTAAATTAAATTAAATTAAATTAAATTAAATTAAATTAAATTAAATTAAATTAAATTAAATTATGATCGAAAGTAAACTTTAAGACCATAATAATATTAATATTAAGACCAAATTATTAATGCTTGGTCATCTTGGCAGGCTCCTACTTTATACATACTGTTGTGTATGAATTATATATAAGAGAAATATGACATTATTTTTGTCAAATATTCAGTTTTTTTTTCCCCTCTGCACAATGCAAATGATAAGATCAGACGTCCTTTTTATTTATTAGATAGTATATCAATTTACAGCATCTGTCATTCTAAAGAACCACAAATTAAAACTACATGCATGCCACCAGTAAAGACTCAAATCCAGCTTTCGGGCAGATGGTTATGTGTGATGAATCTGCCTCCATCTGTGGATTGTGTTTGTTCAGCAACCCGCAAAAAACCGCATGTCCTCTGATTGAGTTTAATGTGAGACAGAAACCTGTTTAGTATGGACATCCTGACACAAATGCAGAAGGAAGCTTCACCTTTTGTTTAAAGCAAGCGGCGAGGTTTGAAAATGCTCGAATGGAGATTTTTTTGCCTGTGCAGAAATATTTAAATGAATGAGTTTTAGCCTTTCCTTGGGGGTTTGGGCTCTGCGTTTTCATCTGCAGGGCCTCGACTTCTATATCAAGCTTTTGGAAATTGGTTTTATTCATTTTTCTGCCTTCCATCTGGCTTTCAGTGAAGCCAATGTAAAAGTTGGGCTAAAAATGGATAATACTATGTAAGCAAAATAGAGATGAAGTCAGATGAATAGAGGGCAAAGAAAAGAGTGAGACAGAACGGTAACACAGTTTTAGGCATCCTTTGGCCCGCTTCTCCTTTGATGTCAAAGGAACCATAGTGAAGAATTGAGTCAATATGCTATCAGTCTAGAAATGTCAGTAAAGTATGCCACAGTATCTACTGCAGGTATGAATCTATTACGGGACAAATGCACAGACCTATCTGGCCCACATCTCCCATGATTTTTAGTGTTATCTGACACTGAATAGGTCTGAGACTGTACCTCGCCTCTAATCTCTTCTTGCATACATGGGGGTTAACCTTTCGCTCTATCACCATAAAACTCTGATTTCTAAGATCCCCGAAGGTGCTAAAAATGATTTATTTTTTTCAATAGCTCAGTTGTAGATGCCCTTAGCAGAGGCTCAGGGTTGTTGTTGCTGCACTGCATCAGTAATTGTAATGCAGCTGTAGTCCATGTGAATGTCGAGACCCTTTTGGTGTCTTTCACACTGCAATTGGGGCACTACTGTCTCTTCTCCAGCTCAGACACAGAAGGACACTCAAGGAGAAAATCTGTTGGGTTTTCTTCTGTTTCCCCCCTTAAAACAAGCTATAAATTCCTAGTTCATATGTTTTGTTTTTTTTTACTTTGACTTTTGACTGTCAGGTGTGCCAGAACCGGCTGCACCAAACATAGTAGGCTGATAATAAAATATGTACCTTTGCTGGCTTGCATTAAAAGGACATTTTTGATTAATTTTTGATAATTTGGTGTAGTTTTAGATTGTGCTGTTATTTCAAAAAGTTTCAACTGCCTTTTTGCCCATGAAAAGAAAAAAAAAAATCATATTCTGTGCATTTATCCAACACTGAAATGTTTGAAATGGTTGAAATTTGACCTTCAGTAAGTGGGGAAAACACTGTAAGTGCTAAATCTCCATAAATAAAATAAAATAAATAAATTGTACTTGTGAATTATGAAAAAAATAATAAACGTCACAAATTACTGTAAATTCCAAAAGATCTAAAAAAAGAAAATCAATCAATGCACAGTTTTAATAAAACTTAAGCTGATGACATTTTGAATTTTTCCAAGGGGTTTTTTTTTTAATCTAAAAAAAAAAAAAAATCTAAACTAAAACTAAAACGATGCAATATATTTTCATTGCTTGAAATAAAATAAACATTGACTGAAATTAAATACAATTAAATATATATAAAAATAACTTATTTCAGGTTATCATTTAGTTTAAACTGAAGTATTAATATAACTCAAACTTACAAATTAAAACTTAATAAAAATTACATATTAAAAAATGACAAACACATACTAAAACTTTAACTAAAAGTAAACTGAAAACAGAAAATATAAAAATAAAATCTAATTTAAAATATTAGCAAAAACTATATCAATGATACTAAAATAACACTGAATTATATATACATGAAACTATTAGTCTATTAAACATCTTTATCAGAAATTTTCAATATTTTTTGTTGTATTTTATTATAAATTCAGTAAGGGGGGAAACACAGTAAGTGCTAAATTAAAGTAAATTAAAAAAAATAAAATTAATTAAAATTAATTGTACTTGTGAATTCAGAAATAATAACAAACATAAAATAAATTACTGTGATTTCTAAAAAAAAAATCTAAAGATAAATACATTTTTAATTGTTTAAATGATTTTATTACTAATCATTCTATAGATTATAATATTCAATCTGCAGATCAATTATTTTTAACAATAAAATGTAATGTATTTTGACATAATATCTTAAAGCCAAAAATTCATATACAATACAAGCAACATCAACACATGCTAATTAATATTCATGAGATAAGACTCCTCCTTTACTATTTGCCAAAACAAGCCATCTCCATCACACTTACTCCCTGCCTGCCAATAAGAATAGAAAATGAGATCATATCAATAATACAGATGGATGAATATATAAAAAATGAGAGAGACAGAGAGAAATATGACAAAATGTAAAAATCCATAGAAAACTGAACTTCCAGAGGCAATATGAAACACCAGCTGCCGTATATCAGATCAAATTGACTTAAGTGTCCTATGTCCCAATAGATGAGTGATTGAGTATAGGCTGATATTAAAGTTTAACTGAGATCCATCATTCTACAGTTATATTTGACACTCCTAACCTCAGCCATTTTCCAGCAAGACAAGACAAAGCCTAACCACATGCAGATTCATGTCAGAGGAGCTTTCCTGGAATTTCAAAAAGTAAACTCATACCTATCCTATAGTGTAGGAGGTATAATATGAACTTACTGATAAACACACCAAGCAATTAGTACATCTGCCGAAGAGACATCCAGATGTCAAATTTCACCTTTTTCTCTAAATAAATAAAAATAAAAATATAATATAATATAATATAATATAATATAATATAATATAATATAATATAATATTAGTTTTTTTTTTCTTTTGATTTTAGGTGAAAAAATGACATGGAAATTTCTTGAAACTACCTATGATCCTAAACAGAACATTTGCAGTCATTAACATAACTTCATGGCTGAACTGTTGCCTAGTAACAAATAGAAAATAAAAACCTCAACATACGAAGAAAAGCAACAATTTACAGAACGCTGTGAAACTACTGATTGAAGTGTAATCAAGAGATCTGAAGGACCTAAACAAATGTACAGAGACTGTAATGTTTTGCATCAACAGCTGTCAAATATTTACAGTGATTTACAAAACCAGGTCATCGTACACTAATTACAAACCATTGTTTTCTCCAGCAGTGGCATAACTTGGATTGTACGGGATCAAGTCCAGAAACACTCGATGGGCCTCCTGCCATCTCCACCACCCACCAGACTGAACTTAAAACACATGAAAATATAACATTGTACTTTTTCATTATTGCTCACTTTGGGTCTCTGCCCATTTCTGCTCTCTTTAGATGTTCGGTCTCTGATGTCTACAGCATCTACAGCGCTCTACACACATTAATGTGGGGAAACAGACCATTATAAGCTGAGGTACAAAAAGGTTCAGAGCTATAGGCTACTGTCTACTCCAAACATACAGCACTGGGTTAATAAGATTTCATAACAATCCCCTATATATACATACTGCACTGTATATAAAACAGTCAATGGCAAAATATCTAATACAATACAATATGTTGGTAATTTCATTGTAAAGAAAGATGTTTAATAGACAGTTTAATAAGCTCTCATTAGTTAACACAACTAAATAACTAACTAACAATGAGCAATACATTTGTTACAGTATTTATTAAATTTGTTAACCTTAGTTAATAAAAAAAAAATTCAAATGTATATTGTAAGTTCATATTAGCTCAAGTCCATTAAATAATATTGACAGATAATTAATAATGTGTAAATGTTGGAATTAACATCAACATGTATAACATTAATAAACTCTTTAGAAGTATTTTTTCATTGTTAGCTAATGTACTTAATTAATGTTAACATATATATATATATATATATATATATATATATATATATATATATATATATATATATATATACATACACACACACACACACACACACACACACACACATACATATATATATATATATATATACACACACAGGTGCATCTCAATAAATTAGAATGTCGTGGAACAGTTAATTTCTTTCAGTAATTCAACTCAAATTGTGAAACGCGTGTATTAAATAAATTCATTGCACACAGACTGAAGTAGTTTAAGTCTTTGGTTCTTTTAATTGTGATGATTTTGGCTCACATTTAACAAAAACCCACCAATTCACTATCTCAACAAATTAGAATATGGTGACATGCCAATC